>DWHO01002462.1:0-13303 GCA_018247575.1 Eurytides lysithous rurik
CCGGCTCGAACCGGGCTAGTACCACAACCTCACAGAAAATCGGCGTAAAGTGGAAGTGTTTTTGCTTCCGCGTTTCGCCCGGTGAGTGAGGTGGCCGGTGGCCCATCCCCCTCCTTTCCTTCCTCTCTCTCGCATTCCCCTCTCTACCTCTTTCTTCATCCCAAAGGGGACCCTCAATTACTCTCTCCCCCTCTTCCCTCCCTCTAACTCCTCCTTCCTCCCTCTTTCAAAAATTCCCCTTCTTAAAGGCTGGCAACGCATTTGTTAGATTTGTAATTCTTAAATAATAATACTGAATTTCCGTGACTTTTAAAAACATTTTGCGCACTTGTTTCATGGGACAGTAAGGCCCATGTCAAATGGTGGAAGGAACTAATGATATATCATATTAACTCTTTAATTTTTGATTTTATACTCGGACGTGTGTACAGAGAATACAACATTCAAAAAATATGTCTGTTTAGAGCAGAGATTCCCATGCTTTTTTCTAACAGACCACTTTATAGATTTTACTGGTTTCGGTAAACTCCCTGGTGCTACATTTCTGCAATATTCCCCGATCTAATCACTACCTTCCCGGGTTTCCCGTGGACCCTAGAGAGACCCGGGAGACCTGGAGTACTGGATTTATATAATTTTAATTTTTAAATATTAATTGCATTGTTTTGATTTCGTAGTAACATAATATTTTATCACGCAGGAAATAATTAAGTAAATTAATTTTAACTAATTAAACATATTGTGTGTCAAAACGCCTTAAATATGTTCAACTCTGTTATTAAAGTTTCGTTTTCATTATAATAAATGAACTGTATATCCAAGCATATAAATGAAGCACTTTTTTTGTTTTGGCCGTAAAAATATTTTTTACCCCACTTATTCTTTTACCGGTTACATCCGCTATTATTCCTGATGGTCAGCGATAACAGTACATGATTAATATTGAAATGTTATCTATGTGCTTGCTCGTTTGCCTCTTAATCCCGATAAAAAATCGAAGACATTTTATTGTAACAATAGTAAGAACATTTTGGTAGTAAGGTTAGTATATGGCTTAAGTTTTCGACGTAAATTTAAGCCACCGCAATAAAAAAAAACCGCAATATAAGCTATTTATTATATAGTTATACGAATACAAACAAAATCAGACAACATATTGCGGAGATTCTGCCGCCAAGGTTTTTATTTCGCAGGTGTTAATACTATTCGAAATCGAAACGACGAATTGTTCTATGATCTATAATAAATATTGTGATAGACAACGGCGGTTGGGTGTATTATCATTTTTTAAAATTCACAGATTCAGTGAAGTGAAACAGTTACTCCGGAGAAGTAAACAAAATGACCTTGTGGGCACCTTGACTTTTGATCGGCTGTGGCTTAACGTATGCGGATCGCGGGACGTCTTGGTCGGAACCGAACTAATGTAGGCGACCCGAATGGTGATCAGCTGACTTTCTGCCAAACTCATTGGAAATTTATTCAAACGGAATCACAGTATTTTACGTAACGAAGTTGACTAGATCGCATCTACCGTGATGATTTTATCGCTGTGACAATAAATTACATAGAATCGGCCTTAATGTAAACATACATTAAAAATTGAAGAAATTAGTCTTTGTATAATAATTTTGTACAGTTTTTCTATTTTGCATTTTCGAAATTAATATAAGATATGCAAGACAACGAAAGTGAAAGATATGAAAGTTTAAATTTTCTAAACTTATATTTGATTTGCATATGTTCCTGAGATGGCTACAGAATTTACTGGATTATTTTCACGGTTAGAGAACTAAGAGGGATTTCTTGCTGGTTCAAAAATTAAGAAATTATCAAAAGTCTTTCAATGCCTAAGGAAAAAAAGAAAGCAAACTGTTATACCCGTTCCAAAAAAAAAGAAAATAAGCCAAAATCGATTAACAGCGGGCACGATCTTACAGCCTGATTTATCATCCATAAGCTACCGCCACGTTGCAGTGAAGCCAATACGTAATTGCCAGATGCTATAGAAGCCTGTGAAAATCACCGTTAAATGATCAAAACTTAATTGCTCCGACCGCGTTCCGCCAACGGATGTCCGGCCGCAACGTGCAAAATGGATAAAAATAAAAACACTGTCCACCTTAAAGCGGTGTCATGAGTTCGGACATGCGATACACGATGGTGAACTTTGGCATTAACGCGATATCCCCTCCTGTGTTTGCCTCATTTTAGTTTCAGACGTGTTGTCGCACGTTTACTTTCGAAACTTCTAACAAAGTGAATTACACTATACGTTACGACGTGCCCGTGTGACGTTATGTTTTGAGATCCAATTATGAAATTTCATTTATCCGACATAATTACAAAAACTCAAGGTAAATTCACCACGATGATTCGCCGCCCGAATTAATACAAAAAGTAAAATACGCAGTATGATAAAATATCTTGGGTCTATAGTTTAGATGTATTGAAACTAAAATTAAAAAAAAAATAAAGAATAAGATTTATTCAACAAAATAAAAACGTATTATTGTATAAAGCTTATTAAACAATTTGAGGGATTCTGGTAGATTAAAATGTGTGGAATACGGTATTAACTTTATTAAAAACATACGAATTAATTATAATTCGTATGTTTTTGAGATCGCTTATAAAATGTTTCAAAGTTTTATAACACACTTTTCAAGAGGAAATTTTTTTTTTAAGATATCAGTACGAATTGATGGTTAGTGAGACGCTCGCCTGCAACGACACAATGCCACAGAGAAACTGCCTGACTCAGTTATTTAAGGTGTTTTATCTTTTCGTCCAGAACATACAATTCCACCACTGCGGTTAAAAACTAGCCATGGAGTGGTAGATGTAAAGGCTGTTCAGATTCTTGTCATATGTTGTTCCCACGACAGCATTCCGGTGGTAGCTTCCTCATGGATTGACAACACCGACTTAAAAAGTTATAAAAATGAATATAAAAGTTGCTTGTGAAATAGACCATTGGAATGAATATTTTAATTTCATTTATATGCAATGTGTCTATCAGTGCGGACAATGTATTTATGTCGTTTGGTGTAAAGACCCTGAGTGAGGGGACCTTGAGCCTTAAAATTTCTTAAAGACCTACTTCCCAAAAAAAATATTATTGCGTTTGGTGACAAGAGGGCTGGTTCTTTTCTTGTCCAAATGTTAACCTTTAACCATTCAACGAGGAAATGCAGTATATCTAATCTGTTTTCTAGAGTTAAATTCTATGTTAGGTATTGAACATATGAACAAAGAAATGACATTTAAATTAGCAAAATGCAAATTGATTTCAATTCAATAAGAGTAGGTCACGATAAAAAAGACTAAAGCTTTTTTAAATTTGAGTATTTCGAGGAGCGAAACTAGATAGCCACCATAAACCTCCCTCCGGATTCGTGCTTGGTAACGACCTAATCTTCCTGACCAGTCGACATTTAAAGATGACCCTGCGACGAGTCGTGGAAAGATTAGGAGTGGGACGCTGTGTTAGCGACACGGGGCGATTAAAACGCGCCCGGCCCTTTATTCAAATATTTATGTAGCGCACGGAGTATAAGTACTGAGCTGAGTCCCAAATGTAAACCTCCCGGTTTGTCCTCTCCCCAGTGACGCAATATTAAGATGCTTCAACCGCCAAGCCACGTTTACGTCAATTTACCTTTTTAAACAAAACTACATTCCTTAAATGATATAAATAGTCAAACAAGATAGCCAAGTCACACAACTTGGATATCTTGTTCGAATACTTTTTTGACGATACTTTTGCTTAAAAAGTAATGCAGAATAAACGTATTTCAACGCTTATGAAAATCTATTTACTACGTGGCATCAGTTCCTAATTTCGCAGCGATTTTAACTTTAAAGTGTAAAAGGAACGAGCCACAATCGCTGAAGTTGACACATGCTCAAAGTAACTTATAACTTTCGTACTTATGTAGCCTCACTTACGTTCAAACGTTTAATGTACCGTGCTACAATTTACACAGCAAGTGAAAAGGGACGCTTATTAAATGTACGGAATACCTTATAAGGTTCTTCGTACGCGTACCTTAGCCCAAATGAGAAATGTTGGAATATTTATTAGCACGTTTTTATCAGCGTGCTTTAAATATACAAACCCACATATAGGCTTTGTATATTTAAATATATATAATATTTCGTACTACATATTCATATCTACACGATGTGAGCATTTTCAATTTCATTTAAGGATATTATTTGTTTTAGATTTTGCAGACTTCATTTTCTGAATAACGACTTCATTCTGAAAAACTAATATTAAAGACCAACGATAAAGTAATGGTATGACGAAGCATACTTTTCTTTGTACGAGAAAAACGAATTATAAGATAAATTTGTTACCAAAGTTAGATTATTATAAAAATTAAAATTTATTTTCCGTTTTCTTCAACACAATCTCGGAGAACAAGGTGATTATTAATAGACCTAGCAGATATTCAAGTTCACCGTGATTTTGCGCGCTAAGAGAAGAAAGATAGAAAATAATGACAAACATATTTTATGTAAAAAAATATTTTAGTTGGCACAAGTTTATGTTTATTACACAATAATCGTTTATGTGATACTTTCACATTGACGCTTTAGTTTGTTAGATATTGGTTTTTTCATCAACAATTTAAGAAGATCCTCTTAAATATCACATTCTTAGACATTTCATTTAAATCTTTAACGTAAAACGCTTTTTGTACTTTATAGCAGAATCGAACTGCAGTTACGCAATCCAACGAATTGGTGAAGACTTTTTTTATGGAGTAGGCTGACAAACAAGCGGCTCACCTGATGGTAAGCGATCACCGTCGCTCATGGACATTTGCAACAGAACTTGCAAATGCGTTGTCAATCTTTAAGTGGGGGAATTTTTGGAAGAGGGGAAGTGAGAGGATAGTATGATGGTATGGGAGGAGGGAAAAGAGGGAAGGGCATGGTGGGGAGAAAAGGGGGCAGGTGGAAGGGAGGAGATGGAGGGGTATGGGCTACCAGCCACCTCACTCACCGGACGAAACGCGGAAGCAAAAACACTTCCACTTTAGGTTGATTTTCTGTGAGGTCGTGGTACTGGAGTACGTGGAACCGGTTTGAGCCAGCCCATTAAGCAGTGGGAACATCTGCGTGGCTTTACCACTGTGAATTTTTTTTAAAATTATGTCAATAATAATAAATTATAATACGTTACTAGTATACAATGATTTTTTGATGTTAATGTTTATAAAAAATAAAAATCGACTTTAAAAAAATTACCAACACGTAAATCAATATATTTTAACATTTGTGTTTCAACAAACACTTCCTTGGATATCTTCAAAATTCAAGTCCAATGACAAAGATGTTTTTATAGGATTGAATCATCAAAGTCGGTGGCGGAGAAATTGTGTAACATACGAGTACATAAAAAGAATGAAATGAGACTCTTATTTATAAATAAATTCTCCTCGTCAAAATAAATCTTTTAGTTTCAATGTTAAAAAAAATCCATTAACGTTGATCATGAAAACGCATACAATTTCTGTCAAAATGTCGACGACCACGCGACCGCTTGGATACACATAAGTGAATTAACGTAAGATTATAAAAGATATTGTGAGTGTCGACATTTTGTCAGTCTGATGTTTGTACTTACATATTATTATATACTGTATTTACTTCATGTGTACCAGCTGAACAACTATAGTTTTTTTTTTATTTATGTATGTGCAACTTTATGAAAATAAATGATTGAATGAATTTTATCGCGTATCTTTTTATTTAAATTTGATGAACTCTACTACTACTATTGAGATCAAATAATAGTAGTAGAGTCAAATAATATGTCGCAAAAGAAAGTATTTTAAGAATGAAATTCTATTCATTTTTGACGTTAAATTTATATTTTGTTTGTATTGGTTTGTTTTGATAGTTATTAGAAAAGAAAGATTTAGAATCAAACAGCGTAATACAATGAATCATTTCAGTAAAATACACTTAAATAATTTATTGGGCTTTTTTTTAAATTTTAAATAAAAAATTAAAGCATTACAGCAAATTAAAGCAGACATCATCGGTAATTGGGTTACGTTATTGCGTTTTTAAAAATAAAATTTAGCAAATGCGCCCATTTGAAATTGCCTCAAAGCAAGCGTTGCAGTAATGATCATTTTTCCCGCGATTAATTTATAAATTCAACGGTTAACATTTAGCAAAACGTTACAAACGAGTGGTCATTTAGATAAATGGCGTACGTTAAACAAATTATTGCAATTGTGACCAAATATTCTGGGTAATGCGTTTCGCAAATGTCCTCGTTTTTGTCACAGTACAAGGTAAACTAAATTAATCGCTGGCATCGTTGCCATTTATTCAGAATAAATCATTGTTTTAGCGAAGGAGGCAGACCCACGGGTATTATAATTAGCTAGGAGATAGCATGGAGATTATGTTGGTAAATATAGGTTAGAAACAGTAACGTAAGACATTTTATAATAATGGATTTATAAAGTTTACTGCAATACAAATGACAAATAAAACTTATTTCTTCTACTTTGTTGTGTCGCGTAAATATTTTAGAATCTCAAGAAATGTCATTGACACTCTCCTCCTCCCAGCTCCGTGGACCTCACAGTCACTGTAATTTTATATGTCGCAAAATATTACAGCTCCGTATGCGTCACGGTTAATATAGAAATAGAATTTTCCAAATATTTAAGTCCGTATCTTTCATGTTGGATGGTAGATTATTGCCATTCTCGGAATTTGTTTGTTTATGTTTTTGTACCTAAATTGATTAAAAAAAATTGCATTAAGGGGTTAAAGTTGTACGATTATAAGAATGATATAAGTTGAAATGTAGAGTTTTTTATTAATATTAATTTAAATTAGATAAATTTCATTGTTTTATTACTCCTAGTGTGTATAAAAAGAAATTCTTGCCTGTGAATGGTAAATCCTGTAAT
Source organism: Eurytides lysithous rurik (assembly GCA_018247575.1). Classification (NCBI taxonomy): domain Eukaryota; kingdom Metazoa; phylum Arthropoda; class Insecta; order Lepidoptera; family Papilionidae; genus Eurytides; species Eurytides lysithous. Next base: position 6,951 of record DWHO01002462.1, read on the forward strand.
TTCTGATAAGGGTATCATGGCAAACAAGATGATGAGCCAGACCGAGCGTGAAAATATTTTTGCGGCGTGCAGAGCAGACATTCATCATTTAATTTCTCCAATTTAGTAGCTTTGCATTTCAATTAGATTTTTTTTATTTCTGATTTAAAATGACAACGTATAAATTATTTAAACGGAACCAGTTGTAACTAGATATCTAATGCAGGTTTGGTGGTTTGGTTTATTTTTGGGGAATGATTTTCGTAATTGCTCATTTGAATCAACGCTGATGGACATCCCTTAGACAGATGAGTAGCCCATTGCCAACATCCTGTCACCACAGTGGTTCTGATCGCAGCCAAGTGTAGTACCACAAATAGACTCCGACCCTAATTGGTACGTTCGAGGACTAAATCATGGTAGAATACAGACTGACAACTTACTATATTTTATGACACAGAACATAACGAATTGTTTAGGCTGACAAGGTATTTGTTTATTGTAAGTTTGTTACGTGAAAATTTGAGAAAGTCTAAACAAATGCCAATGAAATGAATGAAGATCAATAACTAGCTGTTTCTAATAAAAAAAAAAACTAAAGTGCAGTTTCCACTCAAACTACCAAGGCAGGTAGGCTTATTTACAAGGTATTTTGTGCTGCGAATGACCAAAAGCAGCCGTGATCGCTTACATCAGGTAAGTCTGTTCGTTACGTCTAGCTCCATAAAAAATAGTACATTATCTGCTTAGTTAACTAGAGGCAGATATATTGTATACTCATCGTATGGACAGAAAACATTTAATAACGGTTTATTCAGGTATTTGCTTATAATATCAGGTATGTGTATTATAAGGCAATTAGTGCCATCAATGTTAGAGTGAATAGGCTTTTATCGATTTAGTATGTGCGCCTATGACTATGGTTATAAGATGAAATAACTAAAACAGATGGGAAAACACTAGGGAGTTCGTAAGCAACATATTAAATTTGATAAGTGCGTTTTATGCATAAGCTACGAGTTTTGGCTCGTAGAAGATTTTGGATATCGTAGCGCCTTAACGTGTTTACAGGTGAAATCAGGTAACTGAAATGGTGCTCGCACAACTCGTTAGTGTCACTCTGTGCTCCGGCGACGGGCGTAGGAGGAATGTATACGAGTATTTGAGTCGGCGGGGGCGGGTATTGTATGTGAACGATATTTTATGTTCAAATTTCAATAAGGCATGCGATAATTGGGAGTTGCAGTTGCCATCGTATCGTTCTCTTGGGTTATATCTAGGTTAGTTTTGTAACCTGATAGGGTTACATAGGGCTTGAACATAAAATATGTTTATGTTCAAATTTCAATAAAGTGTATGATAATTGGGAGTTGCAGTTGCCGTCGTATCGTCCTATTGGGTTATATCTATCATCATACAATGCAAGAAGTTTGACATTAACAAAAAAGTCTTTAAGAGTTAAGCAGAACACGTTAATCAATCATGTAAGCCTGACATTATACGTTTTATTATGAAATCTTTTATTTCTGGTCATAAGTGGCTCAATTTGAAATGAGGTTATTTATTTTTTTCTTTGATATTTACATGTCTTCCTAGCGTGACAACGTTTTAAAACGGAACTAACAATATCTTCATATTTTTATAAAACTTTTGAATGTCTCATAATAAAAATCAAAATAATACATAGGAATAAACATTTTTCAGTTTTAATGTGAAAGACATATAAAGGTTAAAAATTAGTATTGACATGCCCAGTTACCAGTTAGCAACCGCATTAACTATTGTTAATAAAGGCCCCATATACATTCTAATTTATGTGAGTTTACAGCACTAATTAATATCCATTTACGCTGTATTGGTTTAACGTCAACTCTTCAAATATATGCGTGGAAGGCTTAGCAAATATGGAGCATTGGTGAAACCAGTAACGTACATATTGTGTTACAAAAACAACAGCGTATGATAAACTTTTTTAAGTGCTTCGTGCTACATTAATTTTGTGTTATTTGCCCATATTATGTTTGTTTGTATCGAGCTTAAAGGATATCGTTGATATTGTTTTTTTTAAAATTATTGTTGTAAATGTAGAATTAATCAAAAATAGAAGATTAACGAAATATTAAAATTACTCAATTGTTTCTCTACTATACATATCGAAAACATTCATATCCAATTGTGATGCAAAGTTCGGCGTGCAACTGCAAAAGTTGTCGGTCCAAAAATTAAATGTAAAATTACACGTTTTGTTTTTCTTCATGTATATCCGCAACATTAATAAAGAGGTTAAAAGCATTTCAGAATTGATCATGAAAATTTCTGGAAAGCTAAATAACTATAACAATAGTTATTTATTATTTTTGCTATCGCATAAGGAGGCGAAAGCGGTGTGTTTAATTAAAAATGTTAACATAAACATAATGTAACATGTTCCATTATGTTAGAACCAATAGCAAAAAGAATGTTCGTAATTCGTATATTTTTTTCTATATGTGGGATGTATTTAATATTTCTGCCAAGTGTCAACCGATTTTGACTAATAATTCATTATCATAAACGATTTACGTTAAGGTTAAAATTTCTCATAGAAATTTTATGAATAAGGTAATAAAGGTACATTGAAGTATTATAACACATAGTATATGAAGTTTACTATTTGTTATTTTATAAAAAGTAATATTTATTTTGCGTGTATTATATTAACTTGGACGTTTCTTTAAATGTTATGTCTCGAGAGAAGGAAAGAATCGGCCTTTCCATCATCATCCACACAATTTACACAAAAATAGGGACATTGTAAATCTATCCTATATGATATATACTACAGGTGTAAAACGTTGTTCAAAAATTTGTTAAAAGAAATGGAGTCGAAGAGTTTTACTACGTCGTCAATTCTTCATTAGGACTCAAGCGAGACGTACCTTAAAAATAGATTCAAAGAGAGTAAAATAAATTCAAAATACGCTTCGAAATACGGTTAATTGATTTGCAATTAAAAGTATTTTGACAAGAACGACATAGCCCAAAGCTTGTTTTTTTATTTGTCTATTTAAAAATATTGTCTCAATGTTTGCTACCTCAAAACTTTAGAGCAGCTGAACTATAAGACATATTAAACCTGAATCTGGTTAGAAGTTAGAGTTACACATATTTTTTCAGGAATCGGAAAACGCGTTTTGCTCGACAGAGCAAGTGACAACTTGTCCTTACCCTAGTTATAATTTTAATCAATCCTTAATGCTTAGTGCACATAACACAGTTGTACGGGAATAATGAGCTTCTGTGTGTTTGTTAATTGAGTCCGCATGCAAATTCATAGAAACCGGCCGCCATAACGCCGACTCAGCGGCGGGATCGCGTTACAGCTGAAGGATAAATTATTCACCATAAGATTGATTTTATTTATAAATACACATAGTGGATTCAATGGTGACCATGCGGTATAGCCGCAATAAGCACGATACTCGACATAATAATGAAGAATGATGAGTGATACGTGTTTTAATGTATTTTGTATACATTTCTTTGCTCAAAGTGTTCGTAACGTAAGAGAGAAACTAAGAACTGGATGCTGCGAATAGACAATATTAGCTTTATCTAAGGACAGTAAGTATATTGATGTTTGCCGACAGCATCCTACTAACTGCACAATCTAACAATCCTTTCCCAGTAGGACACATACAATTCTGCCCCTAATACATTTAGTACTTCTCTTGAAGGCTGTTTATTTAGCAGAAGCAGTACTACATGCGGAAAATATTAACGAGAAAGTAATTGTTGTTTATAGAAGTGACAACAAAATTACAGAAAAGATTCCGTGATTTACATTAGTAACAATAAATTTCAAATGTCTGTCGTACATTTAGATTTATCCCTTTAGCATTTTAACTCAAGGCAAGAAAAATGCACAGAATAATGTCTGATTAAACAATGATTCTTAGCGAGTCAAATGTAGGCGGGCAAGATCGTTCGTAGCTTAATAAGATTGGTGGCCGGCCAGCGGGGGCGAGCGTTGAATTTCGGCGGTTGTCATGATATATGAGGGCGCGTTATTTTCTTATCTTTTCTCTTTCTAGCACCGACGCTCATACTTCATTCTCGCTGCTATTATAAACGTTTTGCTTTCCATATCTCTTAACAGCCGCCCCGGGCCCGAAAGCCTTAAGTATTACATAATTTTTTGTAATACGCCCGGTATACTCGTACGACTCCAAGGTTTCGTGGTTATGAATTTTTTAAGGTATTTTTGGAACTAGCGACGTGAAGCAAGCGACACGCTTGCTTATGACAGCAGTACCACGGAGAACATATGTGATCTTGCGCTGCAACCATCACCTAGAGGATTAAGACTGGACCTCAATGCTCAGTAATAATTTTTAACGGTGGTAGAGTTACGCAGCAGCTTCCACTGCTGCTGAATGGGCCTCACAGAAAATCGACTTGAGGTGGATTATGGTGCTTCCGCTTTTCGTCCGGTTAGTAAAGTGGCCCGTGGTCCATCCCCCTTCCTTCTCTTCTTTTTCTTTCGGCCTCCCCCACTCCTTTCCTGTCTAAAAATTCCCAGGTTAAAGGCCGGCAACGCATTTGCAAAACGTTTGACATTGCAAATGTCTATGGGCAGTGATTATTGCTTCACATCAGGTAGGCTCACCCGCTGTTTGCTCGTTTGCCAGCCTACTTCACAATAGACAATTACGATGCTAACATTGTTCATCATAGTAATGTTTATACATTACTGCTACACACAGTACTGGCGGTAAAATAACTGGTAACCCCTGGTCCCGGGCGAACTTCGAAAAAGAGTCTACTTAGAAGGTACGAAACAAATTAATTTTCGTGCAAGCGTGACTCGAACGTTATTATACCTTTTAAATTATATCGCACTGTTGGACGACGTTATCGTACGTAAAGTGTGACGAGCGTGAAAATATATTATTATTTCATTACTTAGAGACTTTAATCCATTGAATTTTCTTTTAAAGCCCGGAGCTTCCAAGTAGACCGAATTTGATAAAGTTTCACATTCCGAGGTGAAAGCGTTACTGCTAAAATGATAACGTTTGATTAGTTTTTGTGGTACTCATTTCCCAGAGAATGCGAGTTAATTTTACAAGTTTATTAATATTTCTAAACAAGATTTTACAATAATAGTTTTGAAAATCATCATTTCAACGTCGACAATACGTCTTAAATAAACGAGTTTCGAAAATAATATGTCGCAGAGGTTCGTTGAATTATCCTTTTTCATAACATATTTGTTATTTTAGTCACACATACGAGTAAGTCAATTCTATGAATAGGCGTCGCTTTATGAAAGGGATCCCTTAAAACGTATTATTATAAGATCAAAAGATTTTTGTTTTACATTAACAGGAATTTATCGGAGATGGAATTTATAAATGTATCAAAATGATTAGACGATCATAACGTAATTGCGTCAGATGCGCTCCGGCGGGATGTGCTCGCTGACTCGGATGATACGGCAAGTGGATTAAAATAAAATAAAAAAAAAACCGATGGGCTATCGCATCTCGCGGCTGCAGTTTGATTCGCAATATATTTCGCTACGAATAAAATCACGCTGGGAAGGGGGGAGGGGGTGGGGAAATCAGATTTATTTTACGCAGCTTTAAAATATGCAAACGAAACCAAACTTGTGGAGCACCCTTCACCTTGTATCTTAAGGGCGACGTGAAATTGACTTAGGGAGATGCCAGGAAAAAATTCGGGACGGCTTATAAATGGTTGATGGATTGACCACGTTTTTTATATAATCGCTATAACGGGCTACTGGCAAATTTGTTAGTGGAATATTTCGGACGATGATGGAATGGATGAGAGAAGCAATAAAGTCTATTTATTGGGACGAATACAGTATTAACGTTGGTATACCAAAATATCAGTTTTTGTATGGACTACAATGAGCGTACTTAACGCCTTTAGGCAGTTTCTTGAATTCATCGATTACTATTGTTATGACTTCGTCACGACTTGCTGTCTTCGTCGTACGTCTTTTCAATTTTCATATTAAAAATACTTTATTTCATTTACACTATCGCTCGTAAATTCTTAGCCTGATGATATTTTGCTTGATAAGCAGCCTATTTTACTTTCATGTATCAAACTACATACAGCTATGCTAAGATCGTAGCTATCTGTTGTTTGATGTGTGCGTGAAAGAATAAACCAATAAACACATTTCACACAAGAATTATAGTACTTGTTTTATTATATACAAGGTGGGCCAAAAATTTTTGCAAATAGCAACACTTGATTTCTCCAAAACCGTGAGAGCAAGGGGCGCGGGTGGCGGGGAATTGTGCGTCGTTTAATGCAATTTTAGTCACGATGGAGCGCTTCACGGGACAACAGCGTGC
>DWHO01002463.1:0-13301 GCA_018247575.1 Eurytides lysithous rurik
ATATAAGTATATATTTAAAAATATATAAGTATGTATATCAGTTGTCTGATTACCATAGTACAGGCTCTGCCTAGTTTCGGATCAGATAGCAATGTGTAAGATGTCCCATGATATTATTATTATTATGTCCTTTTCTTTTAGTTCTCGTCTGGTTGGGGTTATAAATATATAAACAGATATATGAAATATAATAGTAAATAAGATACAAAAATAAAAATACATAATAATAATATAATATTATTATTAAATACTATTGTTGAGGCTGGTGACAAGAGAGTTGGTTTTTTTCTTTGAAAGGTTAAGTATAATCATTTAACGGAAAACGTAGTGTTCTTGTACCATGCTTCGTAGAATAGGCTTGATATATATTAGTATGGCTAGCGTAATGATATCATTGTAAATAATAATGGTTGTTAAAAATAAATATTAGACAATAAAAATAAAATAAGATTTTCAATGAATGTATTATCTGTCACGATTGCTTTTTAAGGATTTATAACACTAATACTTTTGAATTTTCACTAAGCAGTTTGAGCATCGCTAGCGCCAGCGACCCAATTGTAGTTTCGTTTTGAATTTCAGAGCGACCTATTTGTTTTTTTTACTATCACAAGGCTCCGCCCGCGGCGTGACATGCCTGGGTGACGATTTTTGCGGCTAACGATTTCGGCCCTCGCCCGAGATGTCCCATAGAAATCGAGATACCGGCGTAATGCATTTGAACTGTCGAAGCGTTTTCTTGAGACGCTTTAATCTCGCCGTCATTCAGTCGTTTATAGCGCGGGTTGCTTTAACTTTCTTAAGCAAGGGCCGCGAATGTTATGAGAATGTTGTCGCGGGCCGTGAACGTTATCGTCTAATTAACCCATTTTTTTTTTAAATGAAATTAATTTTTCCATTTCTACCGTATCGTTTTAGGGGCCGCATACGGCCAGCAGAACACGGACAAACGCTCAAATCCGGAATAATTGCAAATCGAACCCACGACCTGCGACGCCAAGGCCAATAGCTGGGCAACTGCGCGCAAACGGGTCATCGCTAATTTCAAATTCGAAATAGAAATGATAAAGTGATTCAGATAATTATTGATATTTACGTGATAATGACAGTGAGAGAGCATTATTATAAGCGGTAGGACTATTTCCAGAGATAGACTATTTCGTCTAAGATGGTATCACGGGATGGGATGGATTGCCAGTTATTCTATCGTCAACCAGTGATGTGAAAACGTTACTGTTTAAGTTTGAAAGGCAGTGTTGTCAGGATAATTAACTGGGCATAGAGACAAAATGTCAAATCTGTGGGTGGCGAGCGCAGCGCAGAGTGAAGCATTCTGGTTCTGAGTGGCACTACGTTGTTCTGGAATGGAATGTCTCTTACTGGGTTAACAACTTGCACGCAGTGGTGGTACTACCATACAAGTCCAAAAGCCTAGATTGCTCTACTAAAGAGTAAAATTTGTAAATCTTAATTATACAGCACATAAAAAACATCCTAAAAGTCACTGAATCTATTTTTGTCATTATTGAGTTTATCAAACATTTGATATTGATAATTCTTTAAATAAGGCATTTTTTCAAGAACGTGATATTAAACCCTACCCTACTATTGTCTTATATATATTTTTTATTTGTTTTCACAGCCATTTTCTTTGAATACTCTTAAAGAAATATTTTATTTTTTTAATTATATTACATTATCTATGTATGTTTCGAACAATTTCTTATTTTTGTTATGCTTGCGCTTTCGAATTTCAAACGACGAACAACCGGTTGGCTGATATTTGAAAAATGTCACGGCCTCTGGCTTTATTTTTTAAAGAATATGGCGTCAGCCGCGAACTCCGGACCGCACACGTCGAATCCGTTTGTATATCTGCATAGCTCGCGAAATAACACGTACATTTCTATTTTTTACGACCTTCCGCTATGCAAGGATTTTTGTAATCGATTCGTTTCTGTATCAAAATAACTTTTTTATGGTATAACCATAGTCTAAAAATGTATACTCGTCCACAGACTGCGTCAAACTATTTTATTTTATATAACACAATTTTATTGTGATTAATTACGGGTTTTAGGTCTAGTTTCAACTATTCTTTTATTGCGTTATTCATAATTAAACTCGTAACTGTTACCAAAAACAAAAAAGTAAATATGAGCTTATTTTTTTCTATAATTATCGCTCGCAGACTTTAAAGTAAGCTTAGCTACATAACAAATTATTCCCGCCATTCAATCAAAACGTCATGCAGACATTAAAATCGCCACGTTCCCGTTGGCACAGATAAAGGCTTAAGTCGATTTTAAATCTTTGCGATTTGTTTTTTTTTAATATTCGTTTCAACATTAGGGTGGAGAATCCTTATTTAATGACACCGAATTGTAATTCTCCCATTTCTATTCCAGTCACACAGTGTTTTAGGAGCGGAAGTTTCGGGGTTTTTTTTTCGGTATAATCGGGCCATAATGCCACTTTATAACATCCGCTTAGGTATTTTTATAATAGAAAATCGTTGCGCTCGAGTAAGGATGGTACATGTAATGTAAATACAAACATTGAAAAAGAATTTGTAGCCAACAAATGCTTTTAGATAACGATCGCTGTTCCAGTATTTCTAAATAAGCAATTTATTCACGAGCAAATGTTAGTCTTCCAATTTTGTTTGTAATGCATTGTACGTATTACATAGGATGTGCTGTTGAAAAAACTGTTTGTATTAGATATTGTGAAAATATAATGAAACAACAGTTAATACTTTCTTGTATTACTTTTCATGTATTTACGCGAACAATTTTTTTTAACTACAGCTATCTAGTTAACAAATAAATAAAGCGAAATAAGCCACATAACACTGGTTAAGAGTGAAAATGTGTAGTGTGCATTGCGGGAAATTCTGTTAACATAAATTGTACGACTTCGCATTGGTTTGCCATACAATGAACGTTCGTGTACTGAAAGGCGGCAAACGAAAAGGGAAATGTCCCACAGAGTAAACGAAAGAAAAAAACTATTACGAACTCCATGGCATTATGTAGAAGAAACTAATCCACTTTCGTGCGGTGCTCGCAAAGCCTCGCCCCCAGCGACGAACGTTCGGATTTTGAAAATATTTTGACATTAATGACCGCCTTTGTGAGCGGCCAGTGACGTTTAAGTGAAGTATTGTCGTCGTCTACCTTTATTTTTTTTTTTTTTGCAAAAAAAAAGGTAAAGCATTGAAGCGTTGCGGAGTCAACTAGTATTGGGTGTTGCGTTCTTTTTTTGAACGCATTTGTTATCAGGTCAAATTAATCTTGCATATATCTCATTCAATATTGACCAAAAAAGTTGTTTGTTTAATTTGCACCAGTCCAATGAATTTGACTTAAGAATAAAAATCAATAATTATATTGATAAGAACTGATAGTTATTGTTATATAATTTTTACGTTTTTAGCTGTATTTCTAAGATTTGTGTTTCTTTCTTAAATATAAAATTCGGTCCACCTAAAGCTTAGAAGATGGACTATTGTGTAAGTAATCTAAGGATATGCTAGTCAAATATTTGTTCAGCTGTCGGATTGCAAAGAGGAAATTCATTTTAATTATTGAATAGTCGGCATTATTGTAGCAGGCCGTGATTTAATTTTTAAGACTTAATGCGTCAAGTGACTTATGCTAAGGATGAAGTAAGTGACATCTAAACTTTTGACACTTTTGGATTAGAGCTTGTGCTTCCGTAGGGTGTGGATGTCTTTAGAAAACGAGTACTTTACACTTACGTGCAAGCTTTCTAACTGATTTTCCTCGAACGTCTTGAAGTGATTGTCATCATCATTCCAAAGCCGAAATAATCGATTGATCTACATCTATCTATCTAATACAAGCTACCGTTGTAATATCTTTAATTGCACGGGAAAACTATACGGGCATGTTGTTCTTTAAAGGTTTTGTCTCACCTCCTCCAACAATCTGGATAAGATTCCGGAATCATTCCTCTTTTATTCGAATAATCGATGTTGGCAACCATTCTCTTGCCTAGCTAATGCAAAATTCCTTAAACAATGCCATACTTCATGCACTCTACTTCGATGTCATTGGTTCACAAACTCTTTGAGCAGAATATTCTTAAGGTACAAGCTCATATGCTACAAGGTTAGCGTATGGCCCATGATGTTCAACCCTTGCGGACATTTACGTTTCAACTTTGAAGACATTACATCTTATCTTATCTTAACTGACGTTGACGCTTTTAGCTTATGCGGCTCTGTAAAGCTTCATCGGATCGCCTAATCCGTGGAAATGCTAGTTTCCACGGATTGGATGAAGACATTACAGTGTAGTTGGTTCTAAATAAATTCAATTCGAATTGCCAGTCAAGCAAGCAACCAGGTGTTATTAACGGTGCGTCGTTTTACACAGAGATTAGGCTGTTGATGCTACCCAAGCATTATGCTATAGTATTTTTATCGAAAACGTTTTCATAAGAAGGATCAAAAATACAAGCTACGAGCCTGCAAAAACCCAAAAAGGAGCATCCTATTCAAAAACGCCAGTGAATAGTCCTCATTAACCCGGTCAAGAATGTGGCCGAAAGTATTTCAGATTCACTAGAGGACCTGCTCAATTTACAGCGTCCATGGCCTAGTGGTATAGGCCCGCGCTTTAAAAATCGGAGGTCGTGAGTTCGAATCCCGCAGATTTTGTGTTGTTGTTCTAAGTTTGGTTAGGGCATAACGATTACTACTCCGATTACTACGATTATTATTGGTCAGCCGTTTGATTGAAAAGTAAGATGATCCATTCGTCGAATGGGCATGTAAAAGGTCGGTCACGGCTTCTTATTGATGCCATCTAGCAGAGGCATGGAGAAGTCGTTATTAAGAAGTCATGGATGCCACCAAACAACTTTTCAATCCTGTAAAAGTATTCCCCACGTTGTAATAGGTAATCTCAATTAAGGTTCCATTTACAATAAAAAAGTTATTTTTTTTGTTTAGGATGTAGCTAATTTACTATATATTCTAACACCCTAAAGTAAAAATGAACTTGTGCTCTCAGTACTTCTAGCCGTTTACCATGGCCCCGATGATATATAAACATCAGTATTAAAACTAAAAGCCTCTGAATACAGACAATGCTCATGGTTGTGAAATAAGTCATTTGTTAGGTCACTTTCGATTTTCTTGTTCTTATCACACCTACTTCCTTTCTATCATTTCTATATACATATGTGTATATGTATATTATGTTCATATATTTTTTGTCCTAACACGAATTTATTAGCGGTGTCGTCACGCCTTGTGACCGCCTTCGGTCTATTTGTTTGACCCATTGAATTCGGCCCGTTTACTTCACACCTGGTGAGGTTTGTTTGTTCTGTAACACGCGTCCAAACTGAATCTACACAATGGCCGACAAAGTGATACACGCGATCCGACGCAGGAAGTGGTCGCGGACAAAAGACTATTTATTCCCTCGGGAGAAAGCAGTAGATCTAAACATGTAGATGAAGAACGATGTATTTACAGATATTACATTTTTATTTCACAAGTCGCTTGTATAACTGTGTTATTCTTTACTATTATAACATATCTTAAATAGTTTTTGATGGTTGGTCGATATTTTTGTGTATTGACATAACTTTTGGGTGTAGGTGCAGTTTGTAATACAGAGTAAAATAGATCATCTATTTTACTTTTAGTCCCGGAAAGTTAACACTAGACTGCCAATTGTCAATTACGACACTTAACACGATTTTATTGCTATACATATACATAAAGTCAAGTAACTCTTTTTAAAACTTCTGGTGCTACCCTAATAATCTCTTCCCGACTGCTTGGTTTCAATAACCTTTATAGTTAAGATATATTCAATTTTGACGTTGGTGCCCATTTGACTCATTACAGGCGAAAAGGTACATAACCAATAACAAGCTAGTATTAAGAAACCTGAAAAATTACCCGAAATCCGAAATGTAGAGTTCTACAAACGCGAAGCAGGGCAAGCAAGGTTTAGGCAAATGCGGTTATTCTGACATATATTATTATTTATAATGGGGAAATAGATCGTTGTATTTTAGCCATAAGTGTAAATAAGTTATATCCGGAGAGTAGTATTTGCTGCTCTTCATTGGAACAATAAAATTTAGAGACAAAATACTCTTAACTGACCTTTCCAATTTTATTTGAATAGTCATAGTGTTTCTTCTAAGTTGATAATCCAATTACAATGAAGTCTGATGAACACGCCTGAAATTTTAGAAACAGAATTATATTTACAAGACCTTCTTGGTCGTGGCAAAGGCGGGGCAGACGAAAGACTTATTTGTTTTGTTTCGTAGACAAAATAACAAAAGACACTCGAGCGCAGCGTCGTACAAACATCAGCTGTCAACCGCAAACTGACCGGCATAATGACGCGGCAACAATACAGTATTGTCCGAAGCGTCGACCGTCCAGTGTACAATAGCACGGCAATACGTCAACTAACACGGGTCAACAGCTCAAAGGATGCTGGTCGAACATCTATCAAGACCTCCATTCACTTACGAATACCGAAAACCGAGAGTCCTGTTACCTTGGTCGTTTCGACCCGGTGTTTTCGAAAGAGCAGTGTCTGGAAAGGATAATAATGGTTGTTGAGACCTTTCAAAATTTGCTTGTCCTTGTGTGCTAAGGCGCGTGCTGGGCCCGGCACGGTTTTGTAAATTTGCTCGGACCACAATGGAAGACGCTCCTTTGACTGATTGTTTTTGGCGCGTAATTCGCGCCGGCTACCGGGTTTTATTGCTCGTCTTTTTTCTTACGCCAGATTTTAGTGCTTTAATGCTGCCAGTGTTCTAAAATTGTATGGGGCCCGGTTGTTTTTTTTTTTATTTACCGCAAACCGGTCAATGTTTGATCATTGTCTCTGATGAGTGGTGTAGCTGTAGGTGGTGCACGAATTACCTTGGTCACGGTCTAAAACTTTAAGTAAATACATTCTTATATAAAAGATTTTACAACGAAGGACAAACGCGCTTCTTTATTTTATTTTTAACAGTGCGTTTACTTTTTTTTTCTTTAAACCAGCTATGTACTAATGCTACGGTTTTTCGAAGATGGTTAGCACTTCCAGTGCAATAACTCGATATAAAGATATAGCTTCTATGTGAGGAGTGTAGAGTAAAGCCACTGGCACTGAGCTTAAGAGAGTCTCTCGGGTTATCAGAATGACGACTCGTTACTTCTGTCACTAATTAAATAATGCGACGGACCGAACAAGTCTGGCGCCTGAAGGTTGTTTAAAAAAATAGGCTTTATACGCAGTGTTGTTTGCCTATTGTTATGACATTTTACGTACTTTTTAAATTTTTGTAAAGGATTGCTAGCTGAAAAGCCTAAAAGTCTTTGTCTCTCAAATAACTCCTATGTATTAGAAAATACTAGGGAGTATTCACAGGGAGCAACTTAACAGACGTTATGAATTCAGCATAGGAGTAATTTTGAATGCGGCATTTGTTCTTAAATTTTTACATAAAAATACATATGTTCACTATTCTAAACACAATCTGTTCATCTTAATAACGATGTATTTTATACGGTCGCATAGACTAAAACCACAAACGTACATATATATCATATCAATATAAGGAACTGCTCGCCCAAAAAGGTAGAAATCCGTGGTTTTGTACCCGCACAAAGGATTGACAAACCGACAACAGACTTTCGCATTTATCAGTATAAAACATCAATAAGTATTAAACGAAGATATTCAAATGTGTTGGTCAATAAAAAGCATTGCGCCCCACTTCAACCCTCTCAACACAAATAGGACAATCATTGTCACAACATTGAATAAACAAAGTGGCCCCGTTCGTAACAACCCATAATCCGTTTATTGCCAACCCTCCGAAGGGTGGGGTCGCCGGTTCGAATCAGAACTCGGGAATTAATTCACTTGCACGGACTGCGTGAAACTGCATCCCTTGGGGTCGGAGATAAGGGCAAGGCGATAAATAATTGTTTTTAACGGCAACCGGGGCTGTTTGCTTGCTTTTTCAGTCGCTTGGTCGAATATTAATAGTCAGGCTCAGTGGCTGCCAGGAGCGAAGGCAATAGTTTTTATTTATTTATTTATTCTTTATTATAAACACCTTACAAAATAAGGGATTACAAAAGGCGGACTTAATGCCTTTAGGCATTCTCTCCCAGTCAACCCGGGTGATAACTAATAAAAATTTAAACCCTTCGAAATTTAAAATCCTCACATAATTTACGCTCTTTTCTACTTCTTGTTTTATGCTGTCCCTAATGGCAGATAACATCTTGTTTTGTTAAAGTTTTGTCATGTACTTCACACGATATTTGACATTACATACTCAACAAATCAAATACTATACAGTGAGAGGCTAGATTCGAAACGCTTTTCTATTACCCAAATACCAGGTTGAAATCGAACCCACAACCCGCGTACGGACTTCAGCCACTATGCCAATGCTAATCTGAACCACGAAAATATTTCGTAAGTCATGGGACCGAATAAAAATCATAATCTAAGTACTCCGTGGGACTGTTCCAGTCTCAATTTCTATTTCAATAAAAAAAAGTAAGATTAAAAAAATAATGTAGCAAAAAAATTCATAGTTTAAAGATCTAGAGAGAGATCGAAGAAAGAGAGGATTGATTTTCTAATACGAAATCATTTTGCTATAAACTCCCAGTCATCGAAAAGTACCAAACATTTTTAATAAAGGTCTTCAGAAGACTTTCAGACCAACTTTTTAGGTTTTTCATAAATTAATATTCAAAGACTTAAGGGATGGTAAAATAAAAAACTAATACAAGGCAATGCCAAGACGTGTCGCTTATCATAAGGCGCATGACTTGCTTGTCTCATCACTTTATTTACCTTATAGAAAAAAAAACTATCGTTCAGATTGGCGTGTAGTGGAAGGGTTTTTGCTTCCGCGTTTCGTCCGGTGAATGAGGTGGCCGGTAGCCCATCCCTTCCGTCCCCTTCCTCTCTCTTACTTCCCTCCATCCACCCCCTTTCGCTCCCTCTCTTCCTTCCTCCCACAAACTTATCCTCCCTATCTCTTTCAAAAAATCCTCCCCTTTAAGGCTGGCAACGCATTTGCTAGTTTCGTAATGCTGCAAATGTCCATGGGCGGCGGTGATCACTTAACATCAGGTGAGCGGCTTGCTCGTTTGTCAGCCTGATACATACAAAAAAAAAAGAAATCGATGATCAACATTTTTCTTACATGTAAACATTGCGTTAACAGGTTAAAACCGTCTTAATGGCTCGACAAGGCGAAGCCTAATGTAATTAGGGATGGTGCGATTCATAGAATGGCACGTTATAGAGGCAGAAAGGTAGTAAACATCGGCCCAGTTTTTAGTGGGCCGTGCGAACGGATGAGACGGAAGCGCGGCGGGTTTTCAACGATTCACTGCGGCATTGAAGAGGGCGACGGCATTGTCACCGCGATGAGTTAGCAACAAGCTTGTCGCGTGCAAAAATAATACCTTCTCCATTCGACCTCGCTAATTGGTTATGTCACGAGACAGGGCCGTTCGGAAACTGGGTTGTTCATTTAATTATATTTTACTGCACCACTTTGGAAATAGGAATTATATTTCTACAGTGTAAATTGTTACTATTTTGAGATAAATTTCGTTTAAAGTAAGGAGAAAACTTATTATTGACAAAACTATTCGTCATGTCGATAGATGCGTTAATGACTAAGCAACGAAATCCGAAACCAGATACAATACAGAGAATAATTTAACAATACGTAGTATTACGATAAAAACGATACATCATTAGGAGCCTACGCATAAACAGTGCGTCCAATTAAGGATATATTCGAATATTGAAGCCGAGCCTAAAGGTTAATGAGAATTAATTAATATTTAGCAAGAGCAGTGGAGCGAATATTAACTGTATTTAGGTAATCATAAAGCAACCTTCGAAGGAATACTTTAAAAAAAATCTAGCGAGTCAAGCGAAGGCGCGGACAACATCAAGTAAAAGAATGAAAATGAATGAATCAACAAAGAAATCCTCAATATAACGTTGTGAAAGCATCGCGGAAGTAAGACGTAACGCTAAATTAACCCTAATAAATTTTAATCAAGGGTCTTGTCGGTTAATACTCTCGTCGGTGAACGGTTTTAGGTCATGGATATTGCTGTATATATGATTTGCAAAGCATTTCAGCTATTTTAGTGGTAAATATTTGATATAACGACTAAAGAAAAATAATAATATAAAGCAAAATAACTTTAAGAATACGTCCAAATCCTTATAGGAAACTAATTCTAACAAACCGCATTGTTTTTTGCCATTGCCGAGGAACCAAAATTTAAATTAGTTATCTACTTCTCACTCATACATTTAATCACTTATGGTTCTAGCGAATAACCGATGAAAGAATTAATTTAAGAACAATTAGGTAACACGCCTATACCGTTTTAAAATTTAAAGAAATATATAAGCACTGCATTATCTTATACCCTTAAAATATATTTACGCACGCATCAACGCTGCTGCATTACAACGTCTCTCATTGACAGATTTGCAATATCGATATTGATATCGGTTATTATTGCATTGAAAACATGAGCAAGGGCCAAAACAAGCATTGACCGTGAAGAAAGAGAAAAAAAGTCAAATCGGCCGCATTACCTAGAAATGGTAATTCTATAAATTTCATAAATGGAACAATAATGAGGAGACTCATTTAAAAGTCACGTTCGTGCACGCGGTCACTCACTTGCCCGTCACTGACGGCATCGGCGCGTGGGCCAGATGGGCCCTGAGGAAGGCGAGCCGCTGCCTGAGCGGCGCGTGGGCCGCCACCGCCGCGGCGCCTCCGTTGCTGTAGCAGGCGAACGCGTCGCGCGCCATCTGGCAGCTCTCGTACAAACTGCCCAAGTTGGTCCAGGCGGCCGAGTGGCCCTTGTCCAACTGCACTGCGCATATGTACGCCTGGAGCGCGTCCATCGGCTGGTTCTGCTGCTGATAAAGCACCCTGTCGAAAAGTACCAAAGCGTTTATACACCTGCTAGTCGATTTCACTAAACTTGAGTATTCTTGTAAAATAATCGATTTCTGTGGAAGAAAATACACCATTCTTGTATATTAAAGAAATCATCATCATCGAAAAGTAAGTACAATTCAAAATTTCTCTAACATTACTTTATTCTGTCATATCGTCATTGTCAAACCAATATCATCAGCAGCAAAAGTGCCTAAAAAATGTTGTTCTGTAAAATTTTATATCACATGTAATTATTTATTTGTAAAGTAGTCAACAAAAGTGAAAATGTCGAAACGCCCTAAAAGTGCACATAGCGGATATTGATTTGACAACGACGATATACAACGTTATTAATAAATCACAACCAACCCTATGGAGCACCATGTGTCCGCGTTGCCCTCAGACTTCTCCACGGAGTTCCTGTACACGATGAACGCGTCGTGTACCTTGCCCTGGGCTGCGAAGCACCTGCCCAGGAGATAAAGGCCGGCACCAGAGTCCGGCTCGGCGTTCACCGCCCGCTGCAAGCACCAAATCGCCGCACGTGCGCGAGCGGGCGCCTCACCGAGGGACGCGCAGCGATGGTACAACCAACCTACACGTTGGCAGGGTACGTTTTTTTTGCTACAATAACTGCCTGTTTGTCTGTTATGCACTGGCCAGTCTTTCAGTGGCGATAAGCGAATTCATGCGGAAGGTCCATCGGTATGGAGCGATATCTAAGAAAAGGTTAACGAAGCGACACGCGAATATCGTTATCGTTAGGCTATAGAAATCCAGATGCTTAGACCGTAGGTTTTTTACGAGACCGGGACATATATACCTATGACCAATTAACAATTATTCAACTTATTAATTAATTTTGAATTTAAATACATCCCCGCAGCAACGCGAGTCATAAAAATTTGATAAAAGTGAAGGGTAACGTCGACTCGTTGATTAATTTCGGCGATAATACACGGCGTCCACTCGCTGAATTGAGACGCGGCGTACATGCGAGCGACCATATGCTTTCATATCCGACCGACACTCGCGAAATTGCCTTAAAAAATGCAATAGAACTAGTTTCGCGGCGACACGTTTCCCATCCGCAATAAAGCGGACTCTTCATGTGGAAACCAGTTCCGGCGGTGTGTCGATTGGGTCACAGTCTTACCCGCTCAACATATTCATATGCCCGGTGGCCGGACGTCAAAACGGAGCGACGCCGGCGCTCACGAGGGCTATTCTCACGTGAGAGAGAAAAAAACCGGGCGCGTTACGTAAGCGATACGGTAGTGCGTGCGTTGAATCGAAGCTAGTAAAGTTTCGCGATGGCAACCGCATAGCATTATTGTTGCCATGTCGACTCGGATTATCGTTTTTCGATAAACACGAATAGCGTTTTAGATGTTCAGATTATTTAGTAATCGATATTGAAACACGAATTACACTTGTAAATAGGGGAAGAGTTTATAAATTTAATTGCACCTATGGCTAACAAAGAAAATGCGAATCGAAAAAGCATACCGTCCTACACAAGGGCATACATAAGAAAGGTCGAGAACCTTTTTTCGGACGCCGAGCACGCTTCAATACAAAGTCTCGACTAAATTATCGGAGTTTTCAGCGATAAAGTTGTAACAATGGCGTGGCTTAATATAATCACTATAGGGAGTAGGGAATCGGTATCGATTTAAAGATACGAGTTGAAAAAACTTTTGTATAATCAATTTTTTATGTTTGCACTTGCCTTCGTTTTTTATTACAGAAGGCATAGAGAGAAACTATATATGCGTCTACACGTAAAAGTTAAAGTTGCATCTTGTTGGCGACACTAATTGAGCTAAGACGATCTCTTACCATCAGATCCAAACATCTCGTTTGCCAATTTCTGCTATTAATGATAGTGTTACTTTGCAAAGTCCGCCTGGGACGTACGGTGGTACGACAATGGTACGGCATTGCCAGTTGTTCTACTGCCATATATAACTATTTTCCCTTTTGCAAGTCAACGTTTCTTATGTATTTCTCTGGATGACGAGGAACCCGCAACGACAAGCAGTTTAATCTGTTAGTTTAAAGTCGGTGTGTGTTGTGATTCGCTTAGCATCAATGTCACTTGCTTATTTTTTCACCTAACATAACTTAACCCCTTAATGCACATTTTTTTAATCAATTTAATTACAAAAAAATAATTTATTTTTTTTGTACCAAAAAAAATTAAATTAAGTTAATCAAATTATATTTCTATATTAACCGTGACCCATACGGAGCTGTAATATTTTGCGACATATAAAATTACAGTGACC
>DWHO01002464.1:0-13301 GCA_018247575.1 Eurytides lysithous rurik
GTTGCTAAGCTATTGGCTTCGGCGTCGCAGGTCGTGGGTTCGATTCCCACCCGGGGCAAATGTTTGTACGAGCTACAGACATTTGTTTCGGATCTGGGCGTTTGTCCGCGTAAAATTTATGTATGTAATGCCCTCATAATACAAGATATTTCTATCTTACAATAGGGGCAGTGTTATTTAAAAAAAAAAAAAATAAGTGCTTGTAAAGGCCTATTTGAATAAAAATATTTTGATTTGATATAAGTGTTCACTTAAAATGTACATGTTTGTAAGAATATCAGGTGTTTGGTTATCATCGTACCAGCTCTGCCTAGTTTGGGATTAAACGGCCGTGTATGTGATGTCTCTTGATGTTTTCATCCATTCAACATAGTCGTTAATATAGTTACTAAACATTATTATCTTTATATCAACTGATTCGATTAAAAATAGATTCGAGTAAAAAATGAGTCGACATGTTATATAAACATTCCTATTAATATTTCATAGATGGCGTTATTGTTACCCTCTGTCTGAATCATTTGTCTATGGCTGAATTAACGCTCGTCCAAACGAAGAATATGCGATTCCGTAGTGAAGAGAGGCAAATGATGCAGGGGCAAACTAGATTGGCTTCACTTCACTTCGCTTTTTTACGAAAAATAAATTCGTACAATCAGAAAGTAATCGAGTGTTCGTGTATTCGGAAGATTTTCCGTTGCAAATGATGAATTGTTTCGACTCGAATAACTTTTGCGCTTTAATTATTTCACCGTATCTCGTTTCGGTACGAACGGCGGAGTTGAAATATGAGCTTTTGTTGTGTATCAGACGCCGTTTATTGCCGAAATCTGCCTAATGCGTGTAGTTTTTGATGAGTTTCGTTCCGAGAATTCTATGTTTTGTGTTATCCGGTCGAGAAATAGGACGGGTCACGTATTTGCCACATTGTGCCTTTTTGTTATACCCCTTGATATTATCTGTTATACTAATGACTGAACAGTCATTAGTATAACTGGTAATAAAAAAAGATATAAACAATGCAAAACTTAGCTCTAGAACTAGTGTGCTAAGTTTTGCTTTGAGCGAGCAATAACTAGAAACTAACACTCAGTTTACTACGATTATTTAAATGGATGTTGTAAGTTTTAATTATAAAGATATGGTCTTTATGCGAACAATGATGTTTTATTCTTTACTAGGAGTACAATTTAATTACGTTAGTCTTTTAAATTTGTATATTTGGAAAATTCACAGTGTAAGAATATTATATGACAACCGTAAAACTTACATAGATGTAAGTTACAACGAATTACATTATTCCTTTTTTAAATACGTGCAACGGAATGGAAAGAAGTTTCAGTGAGTGTGAGAGCTCTAAAAGAAAGTGAAAGTCTATGCGTGCGTGTGTGTATGTTTGCTTGTAAGTGTGTACGCCTTATAGTACCGATATATTAATGAGAGCTTCAGAAACACTTTTGAGTCATTGTTTACGCGTAAGGTGTCATATGTCAATGTTAACAAATTTATCATTATAATGTTGCATGCACCTGTGAATGAACGAAGTTTGAGCATATCTCGTTTGATGATGTTTTATTTTTTACTAGAAGTGTCCCACGGCTTCATTCTGTGGGTTTTGATTTCGTGTTTGGTTAATTCTGTTTTTTTTTATTATCCTTTTGGGTCAAAATAAAAATCAACCAACCCAACCGATGATTACTTTTACTTTTAGATTTATAATATCAGTAGCGATCGCATTGTGGTTTAGTCGCCCAATTGCCTAAGACTTAAGTTTTCGTTTCTTCCGCTAAGTCA
Organism: Eurytides lysithous rurik; assembly: GCA_018247575.1. Classification (NCBI taxonomy): domain Eukaryota; kingdom Metazoa; phylum Arthropoda; class Insecta; order Lepidoptera; family Papilionidae; genus Eurytides; species Eurytides lysithous. The sequence goes on from DWHO01002464.1 coordinate 1,795, forward strand.
AGGCAACGTGATGTTGTTTTAGAATGTGTGACACGAATGTATACAAAAGAGTCATAGCATTTTAGTCACTGGACGAAACGCAGTAGTACGAACACTTCCCTTTTAAGCCAACATTCTGTGAAGTCTATGTACTTATCAGGTTTGAGCCGGCCCATTTAGCATTGTGACGAGTGAAGAATGGAGGAGAACCCGTGGGGTCATTTTTACGGAACGGTTATTACTTCATGCCAACTTAATCGTTTTATAGATTGTCCTTAATCGATGAATATGTTTTAGCCGTACGAGATCAAGCGTACACGTGAGTTTTTAGGTCCTAAGTCAAAGGCAATTGAAAAATTAAGTATCAAAATTATATGATGTTTTTAAAATAATAACAGTCTAATTGAGCATGTCATGAGAAGAGAGGAAGGGCATATAGTTAGGAAAGTTTTGGACATGAATGTGGATGGAGTGAGAGTTAGGGGAAGACCGAAGAAAGTGTGGATGGATTGCGTGAATAAAGATATGAATGAGTGTGAAAGGTGTGACTAAGGAGATGACGGCTAATAGAGGAGTATGGAAGTTAATTAAACGTTGTGCCGACCCCACCTAGTGGGATAAGGGCAGTAGAAAGAAGAAAATAATAATAGTCTAATTGTAACGAATTACTTTTAAGAAAACACTCAACATTACTTTGAACACTATGCCATAATGATTTTGTTAAAAAGAGGATTAAGTAACAAATTTCTTTATTATATAATCTGGGCACATTTCCCCGTAAGGGACCTACACCTACCGGGAATACATGGAGTATTGCGTCATAAAGGTCCGTAACGGTGTGTTTGTTTTAGATTTTCGTCCCACACGATACGGTTTTGAGCATGTTATATTCGTAATTTCTATCTTCATTTGCTGTGCTGATATAAAATGGTCCTTTAAACTACTTTGCTTTGTTTTTGTGTCATTTTTTCTTTTTAAGAAAAGAAAATTATGATAAATCATACCGCGAATATCCGTAGTATTTCTAATTCGCTATATTTCCTATTCGAGTTTCATCCGTATGCAGTCATTCAAAACACTTTTAAGTTCTTGAATTAAACGAAAATTACTTATCGATTACCAACAATTAAAAAATATATTTAAAATAAATATTGTATGTTTTAAACCCACGAGGTTTTAGTAAGCAAAATTAGGTCCGACAGAAACCGAAATAGATCCTATCTTGATCGAAATTTCATTTAAAAACGCGATGTGGCAGTTCGAAAAAATTTTGCTCAAATAATAATTTCACGGACCGACGCTGCGCGTTATACGTTTGAGGGAAAACCTATAAAACGTTTTGAAATTAGCATTCTATAATGAGTTCATTGAAGTATCAATTTTTCAATGCATATAAATGAATGCTCGAACGCGTGGTTGCATAAAGTATGATTCGTAACCCGTCTTTATGGAGACTTTATTTTTAACCGACTTTAAAAAGGAGTATGTAAGTAAGCACTTAATTGATCATAATTGTATGTATGTGACGTGATATCTCTGTTAATCGTCGACTGGTTTGATGATTTCCCTTTTACGTACTGCAAGCTTGGTTCTACGAAGCTTCATTCTTATTGGATCAAATAAAGAAGAACAAGGCTCTCGATTCGTCTGATGCTACGCGATTGTATAAATTCTATGGATTAGGGGGCAAATGAGCAAGCAGGTAACCTGGTGGATGGTAAGAGATTACCGGTGCCCATGGACATAGCGACATCAAAAGGCTTGCGAATGTGTTTCCTGCCTTTAAGGTGGGAAAAAAAGTGCCGGCCTTGAGGAAGGATGGGAGGGGAAGGGGTGGTATTGTATGTACCTTTATCTTCTTTCTTTAAAAAACGCTGCCCCTATCGTAAGATAGAAATATCTTGTGTTATAAGGGCGTTTCATATACATAAATTTTACGCGGACAAACGCCCAGATCCGAAACAAATATTTGTAGTTCATATAAATATTTGCCCCGGGTGGGAATCGAACCCACGGCAATAGCTTAGTAACGAGGCCAGACGGGTCATCATATACAATAAGAAAAGAAATTAAAGATTGAATGATTGTGTCCTTTTCGCTGTTCGAGTATTAAAGTTGACTATATTAGCAAGGCAAGTAGATTAACGAAGCTAATAAAACATTTTAAAAAAATTGTCCGACTAACCAATGATTAAACATTTAATTAATTTTTTTAGTGCATAGAATGCGAGACAGCGCATTCTGACCACGCGTCCATTCGCGATCATTTTTAATTTCATAATAACCGCCCGGTCACGTCAGCCTGAATGGGATCACGTCTCGTTGCGAATAATTACATACGGACGCGAGCGTTACAAGCGGTTTTCGCTCTAACATGGATTAAAGCGGAAAGAAAAACACAACCGTACGTAAAAAATTAAATTTCGAACGCGAAGCGCCTAAAATTTTAAAACGGCTGCGTTCCGTGAATAATTTACAATGCTGGCCGCTTAACAATAAAATCTCTTTTGTTTCCTTTTTACGACACTACGTAGATGGCCGTGAAATAAAACCATTTCATCTGCGAATTTTCAAAGAGCTATTTTGTCATGTGGTAATAACGTTTAAAACTATTTGAAAATGTATCATATGTCAAATTGTATTTGTTTAAATATTTCATTCATAGATGGCGGTACAACTTTTAAATCGAGTTTTTGAATCGCGATGTTAAGATTCCGAGTATAATTCTTTTTTTATTTAATGAATTAACAAGATTTCTTCACAGTAGAGCTGCTTTTTTGTTTATTGGTACCCTCTCAACCAATGAAACCGTGGTACTGTCGGGCTGATCAGCTGTCTATCAATTCGTCCACCATGTTTTGAACCTAATTTTTACACAGATGGGATATTTTCAGAATATTTTTGATTTTAATCGAAACTCTGAAAACGAATTTTAATTGATGCGATTAATTTTTCCGTCTTGAATATTAATGTAGATAATATTTTAAAAAAAATTTAATATATAGGTTATGTTAGGTTAATACACAGACAAGCTGCTACTATAATCTTAGTTTAGTTAGTCTTTTACTTTTCTAATTCTATTCTTCAGTGCACGAAGTACTTATGATTATAATGTTGCAAGTAATTATTAACCATTACCATTCGATAGTACGAAACTAAATGTAAACATAAAAAAGGCCGAAATAACATAATTAAAAAATAAAAAAAGTTTTGAACAACTTGTTTTAATTCTTTATTCTAACGTAAACACAAATAACAACGAAATTCTAACATATTTGTAACCTTCTACAAGGAATACCGCAGGAGCAGAGATGACATGACTGACATGAAATAATTCAATACGACAAGCAAATCCTATGTCAAAAACGATTAAATTACCGAGTAGATATTTGGGATTGGGATTATTTCTTGTAAAGTTTGTGACACCGCTATGGTTTATTCACGGTTAGAAAAATTTGCAAATGATAATTTTAATCAGAAAAAAGTAATTATTGTACAAAAGCAATCAACAACTTATTCCACATTACATAAGAATACCAGAAAAGAAGAATTATATAGTATATATAAGGCGTAGTATATAGTAGAAGAAAATTATATAAAGCGTACATCTCCTCTACTCACAGTCAATAGTGTTAACAAATATTCCCTTAATAATCTTTTTATAAGGTAAGACACTAAAACAAAAAACGTACATGTTCTGTTAATATTTAGCGATCACTTCTAAAATGTTATTACGGTTTCAAAGTAGCGTGGTCATCTATTGAGAGCCCTCGTTACCTTGACCCTATGACCCTTTGACCATTTGATATAACAGCAGAAGCGTGGCTACAACAATAAAACCTACAGTCGGTTAGCTTAAAACATTTCAAAGTTCAATTTGTACCACAAAAACATCACATATGCTCACAGCCTGATTGAAATTGAACCTTTCGCTATAAAAATCACTATTTTCAATGTCCCGGTCCTTCACTATAATTTAGTCTTCGACTCTGTGCTTTCTTCTGGTTTCCTCCTCTCTCCCCTTTTTCTGTCCTGATCGTGCGCTTCCTTTAACGAGTCGGGCAATTTCATGTTGTTGGTTTCCGGCAAAGTCAGCACTAGGAAGCCGGATATTGCCGCCATGCAGCCGAAAAGTATTGTTGGCAAATATAAGTAATATTTGGCCTGAAAAAGAAAAAAGTTTTTTAAGTGCAATTGCGTGGCCAATTGTTTGACTAAGGTCTGTAAACTGTTTTTTGCCGATAAGAGCTTTGCAAAGGTGGTGGTGAAGAATTAAACTAACGATACCTGATTGTATTTAGCGCTTTAACGGAAATTCCGTGTCTAATGATGGTGTCACTGTATAATTATAAAGTCTTGGAAGCTTTCGAGAGAACCATATCGCTTTTTATCTTCTTTTCTGTTATATGTTTAAAAAACGGTACCCTAATTTTATGATACTAATATCTTGTGATATAAAATCACACCCGGATCCGGAGCAATTGTCTGTATTTTAAACAAATAAACGCCCTGGGTGGGGATCGAACCTATAACGTTGAAACCGATAAGCAACAGCATCGGAGTCATCAAAGTATCAGAGTATGATTGATCATCACAAACTAGAGCATAGATTAAGAGGCATCATATAAGAAGTCTTTCAAGATAAGCTTTGATGCGGAAGATGACAAGTTTTACATATACCTATGGTTGATTGACTGTCCGTATCGCATTTGTTTACGACCTTGAAGCGTCCTCACATACATTAATGTTTTTTATTTGTATAAAGCCAAGTTGGGACGGGCCAAATAAGAATACCCCTAAGATACCTTTGATTATTGCTGTTCGAATATCTAATGGGTGGACTTGATCAATCTAGAACCTGGCAACAAGACAGAAGACAAAAGGAAACTCAAATAACTCACCAGCAAAGGCGTCTGTGGAGCGACAGTAGATCCGATCTTGCCGAGTGTGGAGCAAACCGCCAGCAGCGTGGTGCGGTAGTCCGTGGGAAACACCTCAGCAGCGAATACATACAGCGAGTTGTAAGCCAGCGTGATGAAGAACTTGCCCCCTAAGTAGAAGGCCGTAGACCACATCCCGTCAGCTGTAACAGTAACCTTGGATTACACACCTCATAACAAATAAGAGAATAACAATGATAATAGAAAACCCGAAGATAACTAATAATAGTTACTTGGGTGAATGTTTATGTAGGTAACATTTCTCCGAGCAGAAGCTTCTACAATTCTTTATATAAAGTCAAAGTAATTTGGATTGTACATAACTTTAAGAGTTACTTCAAATACTTTCGGTTATTTATGTAGATGGTGAACGATCACACTATAAACTGAAGCATCATTCAGTAACAAACGAAATAAGTAATTTAATACTGTACAATGAAAGGATTTCCGTTTCACACAGATGCACATCTTTAAGGTAGAAAAGTGTGCCTTATATAAATGGTATAACGTATTCGTACGCTCTAAGATTAATAGGGAAAAGGAATAAGACTTTAATATTTGTATTTCTTTATATATGTTTACGTCTGATTGCGTAAATGTAGGCTGGCATAATTATACTCAGTGAAAGAATCATGGAGGGTTTCTTCTTTAAATTGTCTGCCATCTATTACGACGTACCAAAGATGAAAACAATATTGAAAAATTCACAAGATACTTGAGAAGGTAATAATTATTTATATTACGAGGAGCGACAAACGAGAAAATGTGTTACATAAATATAGGATTTTTTACTGTCGAAATAATGGGATGGCTTCTAGTCTAGGTTTTTTTTGTATCCTCATTGCCGTGTTTTACGTTTAAAAACTTTAAGAAAAAAAATATTTGCAGCACACTACGAAATAAATAAATATGACTTGAATCGAACAAATACAAATTGAAATGTCTGACGAGTATAAGAAAAGATAAACAGAGTCGCTACTAACCCGGTAGGAATCCATAGTTGATCAATATCAGTCCGGTCAAAATGAAGGCGACGGCTATAACCCGCTTTCTGCCGAACCTGTCCAGGAAGATTAGCTTGCAGACGTTAGCAGGTGCCTCGATGATGATCACTACAATGTAGTTCAGGTAACTGTTACCGGAGAGCTCGATGGCGTTTATCGACAGGCCGTAATACACCAAAGTGGAGGACGTCCAAAGGAAGGAGCAGATGAACACTCTTTTCCAGATCATCGCCGACGCAAGGATCTGTTTGAACGAAGACTGATTGGTCTCCCTGTTCTCGGATTTCTTCGCGTCCCGTTGCCTCATAGCGTGCTTCTCCACTTGGTCGTAGTGGTCCTTGGGTACGGTCACGTTGTTCATCCTTTCCGACCTTGAAAGGACCTTCAAGCCTTCCTCGTAGCGGCCTTTGCTGAAGTACCATCTGAAGCTCTCCGTCAGCATCCAAGTGTAGACGAATAGGAAGATGGCCGGTGTATAGATGATGAGAAGGACGTGCCTCCAGTTTTGCAGCCACCAGAATAGTATTGTAACGGTAACCCCGCCGAGGATGAACATCGTGTTGAAGAGAAGGCTGATGAAGACGCGCCCCTTCGGCCCGACTAGCTCCAATGCTGGAATGGAAAACAGTTTAGTTGTTGATTCTATAAACGGTATTTGTTTGGACACTACAATTTTGAACATATTTTACGTATTAATACCACAAATCCATGACTAGATCGTTTAAAATTGTATTTATTGACGAATAAAAATATATTTCAAAGTCTTTAGAGTATATTTGAAAAAAAAAATGCTCAATTGTCTGTGCGTGAAAAATAAGATAATATTAGTCCTATTTCAATCCATGAATGTACCGATTTTTACCGTGTTTAGATCATATTTGTTTAGAAAATGAATCAGGGTGCTTTTATTTTCATTAATTCCTTTATTACATTTTTTCTTTTATACATGGACAAGCAGTTCTAATAAGGCTAACAAGCCATTATATCAAAGAATAGAAAAGAGGCTCGATTTCTGTTAGGAGATGTATTTGAATAGCCTTTAGTTATATAAAAGCCGACTTTTAATTCTTGAAATTTATACAAATTTTTACCCGTATTCCTTAAATTTATATTGATGATGTAATTACGTTATAAGCTTTTTAGGTGACCCGTTTGGCTAATTTGCTAAACTATTGGCTTCAGCCTAGCAGGTACTGCGTTCGAATCCAATCCGGAAGCAAGTATTCGTATGAAGTAAAGATAATTGTTCTGGAACTCGGCGTTTGTCCGTGTGATTGTTTATGCATCTCTATCTTACTGTAGGGGTAGTATTATTAGAATGAAAGAAAAGTATCGATGTAAAATCATACGTAGCTGGTTCTTTACCTTAGAAACTAAAGTGTTACTGATTATAAACGGTTCAACAGCTCGGCGACTTCCGCTGCGTTTGTTAGTTGTAAACAAATTTCTTATTACGAGTACACTAACACGTCCGTAGACGAAGTTCGCAACTAACATAAATAGACGCCAAATAATGCTGCGGACGCGAGCGTAACGAAAACTTTCACGGCTGAGTGGGAACTTGTACGAAATAAATCTGCTGGGAAGTTGCAAAAACGGTGTTAGGTGAGCGGCAAGTTGGTAACCTAGCGTTCGAGGCGAGGATCGGGAGTGTTCGCGTTATCAGGATTTAGTGCTGTTTTTAAACACTTTAATTAAATATATATGAATAAATAAAATAAATAAATACAAACAATATATATATATATAATGTGCGTGTAAGTGCTTGTAAAGGCCTATTTGAATAAAGATATTTTGATTTGATTTGATTTGAAGAGATAAGTCTCCAGGACACGATGGACTCAGCATCGAGCACCTTCAACATGGGATTCAACGGGACCTCATATCTCTAGGATTCTAGGTATGTTTTATGCGTTGTGCATAACATACTGCAATTTACCAGATTATTTAATGAAAACTATCGTGGTTCCAATAGTTAAAAACCAAACAGAGGATGTGTCACAAAAGGAAAATTACAGGCCTATATCCTTAGCTATGATCCTTGCAAAAGTGCTTGACTGTGTGCTCGAAAAGCATCTTTGTGAAAACCTTAATTTACATGACTCGCAATTTGGGTTTAGAAAAGGTCTATCCACGGAAAGTGCTATTCTTATACTTAAGAACACAGTCAGGTACTATACAGACAGAAAAACACCAGTCTCGCAGCTTTCCTTGACCTTTCTAAGGCATTTGATCTGGTTAGGTATGATATCTTGTGGAAAAAAACTTTATGATGTAGCTGTTTACGAGGAGAAGAAAATAAATATCTTTAAATTCTGGTATGGACATAAAACTAACCGGGTCAAGTGGACAAACACACTGTCGGATCAGTATAGGTTGGAATGTGGGGTGAGGAAGGGTGGACTAACCTCACCTTCCCTCTGTGACCTCTACTTCAATCAGTTGATCGTTGAGCTTAGCGGTACTGGTATTGGTTGTTCCATAGATGGAAAAATTGTAAATAATCTAAGTTACGCTGATGACATGGTGCTCCTGAGCCCATCAATAGGCGCATTTAGAAGACTGGTGTCGATATGTGAAAATTAGGATGAGTCACACGGCCTTGTATATAATGTGAAATAAATTGAGCTTCTGGTATTTAGGGCGGGGAAAAAGGAGCTTGTAGAGATACCTAGTGTTAAACTTAGGAGTGTACCACTAAAAAGAGTATCTCAGTTCAAGTATCTCGGGCATATCTTAAGTAATGACTTGAAGGATGGTGCTGACATGGAACGGTAGAGAAGAGCTCTGACAGTCCGATGCAACAAGCTGGCCCGTAGGTTTGCTCGTTGTACGAAAGAAGTAAAAATTACCCTATTTAAGGCATACTGTCAGCCTTTGGGGCTGTTGCGGTTTTGTATTTGGTTTGTGCGTCGGGAATGTTTACGGAAAATCACATAAATGGCTTTCAAGCTGTTATACGTAAAAGAGTAGCTTCGCTAATGCACAGATTTCGCGAAGGTACTAACGCACGGCACGGCATCCTGAAAACTATATCTGAAAAGCCCGATAGTCCTATTGTGCGGCATTGGGTTCACATACACGTTTGTGTTCCCGATGCAACAGGAAAGCGTAATTAAAGGAGGCTCATGTAACTTAATTTTAAATCTGTGTCTTGCTTAAGTTATTTCTCTGATATATACTAACAAAGCTCTTAAGTTCAAAAATTGTTTACTAACACCTATGGATTACGGTCCGAAATAACCTATTGTTATTATTATTATAAATGCTTGTAATCCAGCGTCAATAAAAAAAGATATAAAATAAAAACTAAATTATATTTCTCAAATATTTTCCATATTTCTTATTTATTGAATAATAAATATCATGGTTAACTAAAGGATTTTTTTTTGAATTCGAACCAAACTATGACTTATTTTACTTCCTTGACAAAAAAAGACCATGAAACCAGATTATTGCGAAACACGTGATTATTATTATTATAAAAGAAATGCCGCCATTAATAATCAAAATCTAATCAAATTTATTAGCTTTTAAACATAATAAACATAACATAAAAGTGATATCTATTAAATGCTTATTATGATAACTCTGTAACAGCATGGCAACTAAAAGTTGCATAATTTTTATTAGTTAATATCCATTAAGAGTTCTCCAACTCTATTAAGACCCGAATTAAAGCGGAGGTTATACAAGTAACAAAATTAAAATAATGATTCATTACTGACATCGAACGCGTAAAACCCATCCAATAAATCACCCGCGGTTATAAAAACGGAAATAAGCCTCAGCGGAAGTGCGCTCCCATCGACAAAAAGCGTAATTAGTCACGACCTGATGAGGCGTGAAAGGTGAAGGTTTTTGGGCGATCATGCTCTTATACTAGTGGATTGTCCCTCAGTTTGGATTGCCTCATGTCTAAGTTACGACCTCGACTGTACAAGTGGTATTTGACAAGCAATGCTCTTAACGATGTGGGTGTTTACAAATACACAGATTTCCTTACATACGGTTAAGGTTTTTTTTACGAGATAAAGACGAGATTATCAAGTCGTGCCATTGGTGTGCCATGTTTGTCCATAATACAATACCACGAAGAATCTCTTTCGCTATTGGCTGCTGATGATGTAACACCTCTAAGCCAGGGGTGCTCAAACTTGACTATTGATCTACCTCAATATTGTTAGGTTCTGACCAATCGACCCTGTCGGGCTGGAAATATATGTGATGCAGGATCGTAGTCTACCTAGACCTACCTAGGTCGGGTGTATGGTGGCACAGGTGTAAATATGGCAACGTTTCAGAATTTCATGATCATGACATAAATCACTTGCAATCCAACAGTTTGAGCACCCCTGCTCCGTACCCAGAAATCACAGTTTATTCAAACGTCTCGAAATGTTTGTTTGCAATAAATTTTATAACTCCTATCATAATTTGCGCATGCTATGTGTTATCTGTATATTTAATGAGGATGTTAGACTATTTAATATAATTTAGTCTGTGTTACTCCGCCCCACAAGACAAGCTTATGCTTAAAATCGTACGCATTTTTTGCTATTGCCGGGGTGCTATTATATTTTATAGGAGAACAAACACAATTTTAGATTTATGGTATTAGTAAGGAATTTTGTTATGAAAATTATTGAAAAGACGAGCTAAACGGATGCCTGGTGGTTTGCGAGACATTTGCTTATGACACAGCCACTTAGTTTTGAAAATTCTTCGGTCGTGGACTGCTCTAGTCAACCTTCTGGGTTTATGTGTATCTCTTTCTACAGTATTTTTTCTGAAAACAATTCCATTAAAGCCGGAATGCAGTAATACTTGTACATTATTGCTTTTTGGTAGAATGAATAGCAGTCAATGTTGTGTCAGTTTGCATTCAAGGAATGTATTTATTATTTGGTTAATGATATAGTGAAATAATTTAGTCACATGTAGGTAGGTAGAATAGTACAAATTTTTCAAATCCTAGGTGAGTGAATCCATAATCATTACTGCTAAGGTACCACATCCATAATATAATGAGACACGTTAATAATATTCTAGTCTTCTTAAAACTATATAACTACTATTCAAACTTTGATGAAAGATCCAATAGAGTTAAAGTAAATTTCTGTTATATAGAAATAGTACTGGCTGTTATTTTTACATCAGTTGTTCGTCATCGCAAATTTAGAAAAAGAGAACGTTTTTTTTTACTATTTTTGCTCCGTATTATTTACTACGATTGAATGCATTCAACGGTTAAGGTAAAAAAGCAAAGCCGTTGGAGTAACTGTAGTAACTGAAGCGTGTCGAAGGTTTGTTTTTTTATTAATATGAAAGTTTAGCTTCAATTATCTAACGTTGAGGTAGCGACCACTTTATGTGTTTGAAAATAAATAATAATGAAACTAAGCAGTGGATTAATTAATGAAGAAAAACTTTTTCTGCAATTACCCTAGAAATATTCTTGATTACTTACCCATGTTATGGATAACATTGTAAGTTACTTATTGGTGTTCTTTCTCCTGCCCTTATCCCACTAGGTGAGGTCGGCACAACACGTATTTTTCTTCCATACTCCTCTATCAGCCGT
>DWHO01002465.1:0-13300 GCA_018247575.1 Eurytides lysithous rurik
AAGTTCTATAATGTTGCAAATGTCCATGGGCGGCGGTGACCGCTTACCATCAGGCGAGCCGCTTGCTCGTTTGTCAGCCTATTCGATAAAAAAAAACTATCAATGGTATGGCGTCGCATGATTTGTTTACTTAAGCCATATAAGCAATATTTAACGTTTCATAACCTTAAAATAAAACGTTACCTTTTATTTTTCTCGTGTGAGAAATCGATACCGCTGTTATTTCCTAATTAGAAGTTGCATAAGCTTTGCGAACATTGTGAAAGATTCGTGGAACAAGGTTATACAAACACGTGCGGCAAGGCACTCGGCAAAAAACTTGGGAACCAATTATAAATAGCCAGCTACCCCGACGATAGTTTTCTGGTTGTTGTTGGAGATTTTTACTTGCGATATAAGGAGCTGATTTTTATAATTCGTTATAATAAAGAATTAAGCCACAAGGCTACCGTATAAAGGAGTTGAGATCCAATTTTGAATAAAGAATTTTGACTTTGACTTTGGTACCATATCGTACTCATTTGTCTACAAAAAAAGGGTTGAAAGGTACCATATAGTACTCATTTGTAGACAAATGAGTACGATATCGTACCTTTCGACCTACATTATAAAGCGGCTTTCGTCAATTTCCCAATTTATTACTTTTACAAATTGGCTATCTGCCTTACGTTACGAACCTCGATATTAAACCTTCCGACTTTTGGCTCTTAGTGTATTGCAAACTTGGCAGAATAATAGCTTTCGGCATAACTAAGCTCGCCGGCTTTATAGAGGGCTTTCGGACTTGTCAACTTGGCACTATAATTGAGCCTAAGCTCTAGGTACTCAAATTGAGCAGAATAATGCAGTGACTGTCAACGCTGCCGCTCTTCAGGATAATAGAGCGGAATGGCGGGAAAGCGCCGCTCACGTACCACCAGTTTCAAGCGTTGATCGCGAGCATGCCGCCACCGACGGCCGCCGAGGCGACCATCTGCGCGCAGACGCTCAACGGCGCCACTACGCCCCTCGCGGACGACCACGACGACCGCTTCGGCGTCCCCACGCTGGAAGAGCTCGGTACGGTTGCATAGTTTGACTGGCCCGTTGGTGTAGCGGTTAGTGCTCCTGACTGCAAAGCCAAAGGACGTGGGTTCGATTCCCACCCAGGACAAAATATTTGTGCGATGAGCATAGGTATTTGTTCTGTGTCTTGGTGTTAATTATCTATATAAGTATGTATTTAAAAAATATATAAGTATGTATATCAGTTGTCTGATAACCATAGTATAGGCTGAAATAATATCTATGATATCACACATTTGAGATGTCCCAAGTTGAATTATTATATAAATCAATCCCAAACCATCGTGCGGGAGATGTTATAGCGCTTATTTTCATGTCTATTTGACATTTGAATTGTTTTACCCATCATTCAATCGTGAGATTCCAACACAAAATCATCGCATTTCACCAGAAAGTTACGTCAGTTATTATAATATTACAGCAGGATTTATAATATAATAATAGGATAATATTTTTGAACATGGACAAAAGTATTATTTCAAATGTAAATGATGCATTACAAATTGCCCACTTGATTTATTTGGTTCAAATGTTTGTAACGATTGATGAGACCCGTTGACAAATTTTTATATGATGTTTGGCAGCGGCACCAATTAGACACCAACAGTTTCATTGCTTGCTGTCGCCTACGTTTGTTGGAGTTTGATTCCGAAGTAATAAAAAACTGTTTTTTTTTTCTACAAATATATTTCAAATTCTCTTGTGGGTAATTTAAATCACAGTTTATGGTTTTCTGATCTACCAATTATTCGAATTTTGCTAATTTACAGATTCGCCTATTTTTTTAGTATTTTCAAAGGAATACGTGTAACAAAAACAAATATTTTACTGGTAAAATAATATATTTATAATCAATACACAATTCATGTAAAATAATTTGAATATAAGGAACGTTATTAAAAAAGATTGGTTCTTTTTGGAAATAAAAAAAATCGCTTCCATTAGATGTCAATCATCGCCTCCTGTCATGACCTCCATAAATTCTGAAAATGATTTTGTATACTTATTTTTTTATAATATTAAAATAAAGCAATTCGTCCAACTGAAGTATGTTAATTTATTTGCAACTAGTTTTTACAAGCCGTTTTCTGAGAACTTGACAGTAAAGTGAACCAATTTCACTTTTATAGGTGCCCTTTTTAATTATCTGTCAATAAAATTGAAAAGATCTGATCGTAAAAAGCGATTACTCAATGAAGTATGTGTATATGAAACTATTACTACACAATTTTTTGCCATTAGCTTGTTTCGTTTTTAAAGTATGTATCAGGGTATATATTTTTAAATTCTTTATCGGGGTAGCTTAAGAAGATGAATTTTATAGTTAAACTGGGATATGCAACAAACAGTAAAGCGTTTTCGAAATATCGGCAATTCAAAAACAATCTACTGCTCTTATTTCTCTAAAACTATTTGTGCCTATCATTTGGTTCATGCTCATGATTCCTGTTTTAAACTTATGTCTGACTGATGTTTCTGCTTTTAACTTATGCAGCTCTATAAAGCTTCATCGGGCATCGAACCGGTGGAATATTATATAAACAGTACAATATTTTGAACAGATTTGATTTAAATTTATATTTACGTACCATCAAAGTCAACCGTGCCAGAGCCATCTGAATCAATTTCTTCAATCATCATATCCAATTCCTCGGCGCTAATTTTGTCATCTAATTCTCTAAGGATTTCTCTCAGTACCGTAGTTGTAATATATCCATTACCTTAAAGAGTAACAAAAATGAATTTATAATTACAACTTCTTTAGGTTCTTTTTGGTAATTTTTTTTCAATGTTGGGAAATGACGAATTTAGTAGGATTCTTATTTTCTCTTTAACATATTACAAATATACGTATGTACATATTTAAGCGTTATTAATAGTTGTGAAGTTGGATACTATGCTTTTTGATTTGTTTGTTTTATTATTATAGAATCTTGACAATACTTAGTTTCAAATCTAACTGGATCGGAATTATCATAAAATCTGTTTTATAATCAAAAAATCTTCATTGTTTTTAACTTTGTTATTCTTAGTTTAGTGTTTTTTTTAAGTTTATAAATACATAAAGAGAACCTTCTTTGTCATATAACCGGAATGCTTCCTTTAATTCCTGCTGCATAGCTTCAGCGTCTTCCTCCACCATAAATCTCGATGCTAACGTGACGAATTCTTCAAATTCTAATTCGCCAGAACCTTAAAATTGATTAGTTGTTTGTTCCCGTAACTATATTAAGATATGTAAACTTCTTTATAAATGTTCACAACGGACAAGTACGAATAAATGTAAAATCCGGTATACAGATACGAATATATAACACGGTACAGTCAGGTACATCTTAGTTAGACTTCACTTTTAAAAATTCATATTAGAAGTAAAACTAAATGACTTCAGTTACACTAAGACCTTATAGGATCAGATTTTTACACTTTTGAATATACACTCAAATTACTTAATTCTCGTGCTATTTTGATATTAGGCTATTTGTCTGGAATGATTGTTAATTGATATAATGTCTTACCGTCCACGTCTACTTCGTTTATAATTTCCTGAAGACTTTCGTCAGTTACTTGGTGGCCCAACATGCCCAGAATTGTGCCCACCATTACTGTGCCGATACAGCCTTTCTTTTCATGATCGAATGCTTCAAATGCCTTTTTTAAAACTGTAATCAAATTTAACATCAGTTTATCAATTGACAAAGGTATGTCGTCGGAAATAATCAAATAGGGAGTAGATTACTAACAATATATCTAAAGTAACGTGTAATATTCAATCGAAAGTAAATCAAAGATCAGTAAACGTATTTAAAGATTTTTATCACGGTCAAAAACAATATTGTAATTGTATAAAATTCTATGCATAATTTATTATACATAGATTTTTTTTTATAAAGATGAAAATGTATCAATTACTAAATATCAATTAACATATAACGTTTTTTTATTATTTTCGCGTCAACTAAAATCAATAACACGAATACCATTTATTTGAAATAAAAAAATGATATATAAACATTTCTTTTAAGTGTAAGTTATACTCGACAGTTGTTCTTAAAATTATTTAGCAAATTAATTTGCATCCTTTAAAAATAATGGCAATATACGATTAAATGAAAATAATGGATACTTGCTGTTTATTTGTTCCTTATCGAGTTCCTCCTGAAAAAGCGAAATAAAAAAGATATTAAAAATTAACACAACTCTAAGCCGTTGATGAAAGGTTTAATAGTAAGAACTGTCGTACCATTTCGCTCAGCGGTTACGATATATGCAATAAAATATCTCTCAGCACGATGGCTGTGAAGAATGTTTGTGACTGAACGCGACTTTTTCACTGAGCGTACTAAACAACTAGCCGGGAGTGTTTGTAACTGACGCGGAGGTTGGCTCAGGTCCGCCTGGGGACAGATTTTCCCAAGATTTCTCGCTGCAATTGCACCTTGGCGTCGGAATCGCTACCAAGTTCTTTTATGTAGCGGTTATTAATTATTAACACGTGGCCATCGAATTAGATTGATACGAGCAAGCAGACCGAAACGCTAATTCTTGATTCACGCTCGCCGTCATTAATTTATTGCTAACAAATTAATTTTCGCTTTAGCATTGGACGCGTGCCATAGGTTCTGTGCATCGGAAAAAGTGTTAATTGATTTACAAATAGGTTAGCGGACCGGAACCGACAACTGTGCGACAACTTGCTATGTTTGGAAACTGTTGGTAGTATTTATAGAAATGAGCGCATTAAAATTGTCCAGCCGCCATTGTCATTGAGTGTGATTGGAAGTTTAGTCTTGAATGATTATAAGATTTCATTTAGCGAGAGCGAACCTTCTTCAGGTTTTTGATTAAATTTTAGCACTGAAAATAATAATTGGTGACATTAAACCGTTTACCGGTTTGCCATTTCAACTAAAGAAAATATGTACAAAAGTATAAAAAAAGTTAATTATATTAAACCATTCTCTTGTTCAACATTTGGTTTACATAATTTAAACAACTTTTACACACACAACAACAATTAAACGTAAGCACATTAGAAATAACAACTTGGTAAGAGTATCGGACAATAATTAAACGTAGAATAAACTCCGATAAAGTTAATGCAGTCTTCAATAAAAATGTTTGTAAGTTATAAAGGGTAAGAAAAGAAAGATTAATGCAACTTTCTTTTCGGAATGCCGACTGAGACAAATCAATATAGTCACAAGCAAAATGTTACGAATAAGTGAAAAACAAACAGAGAATACTTTGTCACCGTAATGTATGCAGGTCATGTATTATTCCGTAACTTTAAAAAGACGGAAAAGCGGTATTCCATTTTACAAATCTAAACTAGTAGTTTCAGTAAAAAATAAGAATTATCAAAAATATATTTCAGAGCGCATACATAATAAGAAACATAAAGAAGAACGAAATCGACTGAAGAGTATCTAGAGTTTATAAATAATTATTTGAGTTTACAACTTATTTAATAAATAAACACTGAACAAAGTATTTACTAAAACTTTAAATAAATAGCTAGCTTTCGTCTTAACTGGTTTAAATTTAGCTAATAATATCCAGTTCGGGAGCAAGTTTCAGTTCAAAATAATTTATTTTCAATTAATGTTCGAGGGTCTCGTGACTTAAGGACTCTTAAATGCTTAAGGCTATAATGTACAGGCTAAAAGGACTCTCTGTTAGGCCCGATAAGTCACGTTGTGACACATAATTTAAAAAGTCTTAAAAATGTTAACGCTGAGTCTCAAATGCTACCACCGATAACTATTTAATAACCAGCTATATACCCGCCATCAGATAGAAGTATTTATAGCATTCTCCGCAAACAATAGTAAAACAAGGGACAAGAAGAATGAAGCAGAGCTGCCAGATAGGTTTCAAATGTCGTTTCTTTGAAATATTATAACTTTTCTCATTTGGAGGAAGCGGGGAGATGCGGTGCTATGACATTGTTATTTCTAACCTGACCCGACTTGCTGTGGATTTATGAAATTTCGTGTGAGAGTCGTTTTATTTCACAATCACAGGCGTTACAGCAAATTCGGTAATATTTAAAATAACCTTTTTTAATTATTTTTTTAACTCGTCTCGATTTTCGGTCCTATTATTTCGAGTCTTTCGTGTTACTTTACAAATAAGTTTTACAAGTTGATTAACGAATCGATCGTATATTTACTTTTAGTACCAACACTGTAAAAAGGATATATTATTTTATTACTCAATGGTCGTAGAGCGGTCTATCACAGGCCTTGTCGCTATAAGCGATAAAAGTGCACAGCAAAGGAAAGCTCAAGTTTTATTTTTCTTATTCCGTACTTCGTCGCAACAAATTCTCTATTCCATTCTTATGAAATATAGAAAAATACGTGACAAGACTTTAAGTTATAATTTATATTTATTTTTTACTGTAAAACATAGCTATTGCTTTCAACTATGTAAGACGATAAATGTGCTAAATGTAAATTCAGTATCGCTTTGGGCTTTTCTAGATAATATAGGAAAAGAATTTTTTGTCTATGGCAACAATATTTCTCATTATAATAGCCTTTTGGGCATTTTTAAGTTACTGAACAACTCACGTCTCTGCTATCGTCACTTATAGAAGAAGAACTAGATAGAAGAACTAAAAAACAAATAAAACCAAACCATATATCAACTTAACCAAATATTATTAGCCTATGTCATTTATGTTTGTATGGTTCGGTGTATTTGTTATATTTATCTTATACTCTAAGTATTTTACATATTTCTTATGAGAGATGAGAAATTTTCAGTTCCAAGTAGTCTTCGAGTTAATTAATTATCAGAAAACTTACTTGTTGTGTAGAAGAAAAATACTGTATTGGAAATAAAATCACAAAGAAGAATTTATAAATATGAATTAGATATATAATATTTTTTTTATATATATATCTAATTCATAGCTTTACGTTCCGGTTTTTATTTACGGCTACTTAGTAAGCTTTATTCACAAAATGTTTCTAGCAGCGGGAAATTATTTTAACATTGAAGATTTTGTTTAGAAACACAGATTTATATTATGGGATGCAAACCTTCTTAGTTTCGTAGTATATAACTGATGGACAGTTAGAGAAACTTGGCAAGACACGTGACGCGAATTTATTGCATGTCCACATCCAATTACCGTTTTATCTAATCGTAGAATCATATTTACAACCACTTGGAATTAAATTTAAATTGCATCGTCACTATCTGATTTTTAGATCTGTATAACTCTTTGCTAAAGTGCAAATAATTTTAAGCAAAGAAATTAATTGATAAACGGGATAAACTGAAATCATGAATCTGTGATCATTGAAACGCACTGTGAAACACAGAGAAAATGATTTTCGCTTACCTTTTATCTAACAGTCAATAGATGCCAAGTGAAATAATACGAGAATTATGCATAACCTTGTGATATTCATTTATAATCGGTGCAATATGGTGCAACCGGCTTTAAAAATAAAGAGATTTTGAATACGTCCCCGTTTTCTTATTTATTTAATACACATTACGTGACATATCCGCCGATTGCCAATCATTATTACAATTTTTTTACGTAAAGAAATTTGATTGTAAATTCCCTTTTTTTAGGATATAAAGTTCCTAGATGAACAAAAAGTGCATCTGAGGTCATTTTCATTCCAAAAATTCTCATCTTAAGCCGCAACGCATATGCAAATGTCCCTGGCTTTCCATCAGGTGAGCTGATTGCTCGTTTACCCGCCTGCTCGATAAAAAAAGGGTTGCGGCAGAGTGTGTTGAGATATTTGTGAAATATCAATTCCACATTTTCCCCTACAAAATTCGACTCTTATCTTTATTGTGATGTGTAGCGGGGACAATTTAAAATTTTATGTAGACTTTTAGCATGATGCTACGTTGTTTTGGCAGCCCCGTTTTCATTGTTAGAGAAATAAGATTTTTTATATTTTCATTTTTTTATATCAAACAGTCGATACTGAACAAAATTACAGCTGTCAGCCCTGACAGTGCCATGGCCAAGTGTTCGAGCATCCACCGGAAAAATGAAGACTGCCAATACTATTGTAGTTCGTTTCCAACTATTGTTGGCGCCGATACTTTTGATTGAAAGCAATTTCAAACGTATTTTCTTCTCTTAAAGAATCTCCACGTCCACCTAACAACAAAGTGATACATAAGAATGGGTAAAATAAAACCTCATTTTGCGTCCAAATTTTTTATAATTAAATAGTAACGTATGTTGTAAAGTAATACTATAAGAGGTTATAATTTGTAGCAGTTGTGAAACGGCACAATAAAAATAGAGCCGACATCCAATGTGTAGGACAATGCCTCTCTTAGTTTGGCTCAACACGTCTCAAACAGCTGCACTGGATTTATCTGTTATAAGGGTATCATGCCATGCTCCGTGTCAAAATGTAGCGTATTGTCCGATCTTCACTTTACATGCAACGAATAAATATACACAAGCAAATATTATACAAAAGTTTTTCTGTGGTGTTACGAGTAATATCCAATTTTCTGTAAAATAATATTAATTATAAAAATCAAGAAGAAAAAAGAACATTGATTCTTATTCATATTCATTCTCTACTCATCAGTATTTGAATCGATATGTTCATTATATATACGACCTACACGGGTTTAATTAATATGTTCGTATATGGGTTCCTTGCTTTCCAGTTGAACGTAAGGAACGGGGTCATCCTCAAATATCCAAGAGATTGTCGATATGTTGGAACCTGTAGAACGAATTGTTGAAGTTTTATCGATATGTTGACTTATTCGCCACTGTTCAAGTTGATGTTCACTAGGTTGTATAGCCGAAATATAACTTGGAACGCTATTAGTGCTCCTTGTAGAGTTCAGTCTTGCGAAGTTCCAGGTTGAGTTATTCAAATGAGACGACACGATGAAAATATTTTTATTGTTGCCACTCGGCATGAAATCATCGTTTACCAGATCATGTCTTAAAGGTACCTTCGGTGGGAGGACCAATGCGTCCACCTGTTTGTGTTTCACGAAGAGGACTCTTTTGCTTCCCTTCAACAGAACGGGATTTTTACGGATAAGCCCATAAACAAAAAGCGCTCCACAAGAAAGGCATATAAAAGCTATTATTATGTATAACAGGTAAGTGCGGAAAGTGCGAAATTTAGGTTCAGGCTCTGATAAATCGTAAGCGACACATTCTTTTTGTACTATCGTTCCATTGTCATAAGGACAAAATGTGTACTTGGCTCTTTCATTAATTTCATATACTCTTAATACTTTTGGCAGAGTAGAAACGCAATATACTTCATCCGGACACGATGACCGAAACCACAGTAATCCATAACCAGATGGGCCGAGAGAAGCAATTTCAACAATCGAATACGGTTGACTTTGTGAATAATAAATAGGTTTAAACCAGCGACTGCTTCTTGAAAATAAGTTTGCTTCTGATTCCACTAAGTCGTAGTTAACAATTCTATTACCAAGGCATCTGTTCTTATTTAATGGAGAAATTAAAAAAAAGGAGTTGTTCTTATTTACTCTCCCTTCTATGTTGCACGTCACTGAAGCATTTATATTTAAAATTTCCCGTCTTGCATACACCTCCTTATTCTCATATGTATCTGAATCGGAAATTATCGATTCATTTTTTGAATGGTTGTTAGTGCAGTAATCCTCAAATTCAGAAAATTGTAACCCCCTTAACTCTTCGGGATGGTAACACCTTGGTTCTACTATTAATAGGCCAAAATTGTGTAAATTTCTCAAGTCAGTGTTTGAACATTTACAAGTCCAAGGATTTTTCTGCAAATTTATCCTAGGTTTAAGTGGTAAAGCTAAAAGTGAATTGAATAATCCGTCTGGAATCTGATGAATATAATTATTATCGAGAAATAAAATTTCAATATTTTCTAAACGGTCTAATGTACCCTGACCGAGAGATGTAATTTGACAGAAACTCAAATATAGCATTTTACAATTTTGCAATTTAGAAAAACTTTTCTCGTCAAGAGTGTCTAGGAAAATGTTTGTTGAAAAATCGACTGTGGTTAGTTTAACAGGATTAGCAGAACCAGTTACGTTCGAAGGATTCCAAATACTTTTAGCTTTAATGTATAAAGATTTTAATGTATCATCAATAGTCAGTAAGGCACTAGAATGGATTTCAATTAATTCCGTATTCGTGATAAAAAGCTCTTGTAGATTAGAGAGTCCGATAAAAGTTTCTGGAAGCCATGTTGTTAAAGTTATGTCCTTTAGTAGAAGACTTTTTACATTATGAGCAAACGGACTCATAAATGCATATGGGGGTATATGTCTTAGGTTTCCACCAATAATGCTGAGTTTTTGAACATTAGATCTCATATTAGATAACCAATTTAAAGGCATAGAGGAATTCACGAACATAGGATTATTGAGTGTTAAGACTACTCTTTTGCAATTTGCTTCTGCTTCCTGTAACAGAGAGTTAATGTTACGACAATAATAGAAATCAGTTGCCATTAAATGCTGTGTGATGTTCTCTACGTTACGTACTGTTACTGAGTTGATTACGTCATCCTCATATCTGTAATGGAATGGAGCTTCTCTGCATACAATTCTACAGCCGTTAACTATACAACGGTTGCGTGGAGGTGGTCTATTATTAGGCGATCGGTACGCCATGTGGACAATAAGTACGAAACTGACTACAGTAATCATACCAAATGTTATTTGAACCACTAGCCGTAACCAACCTCGGCTGCATGACGTATTACTGAAATAGTAAACGACGTTCTTAACTAAGAAGTTGACTTTTTTCCTCCTAAGAAACAGATATGTACAATATAGACGTTAGATATGTAATTTAATAACTAACTAATAATATTAACGGTATTTGTCACTTTTTTTTTGTATTTAATCATCTTTGAGAAAGTATTAACCCAAAAGGGGCATTATATGCATTTATATTTGTATATCAAAGAATATACAAAGGGAGCAAGCATTGCAAGTGTCAAGTAACAGTTGCTGAAGGACATCTACACAAGCCTTTGGTGTTTGCAGTTACGTTTTCATTATTTGTTAAGCTGCACCCCGACTACGTCACTCTTCAGATGAAATAATAAAAGTATACCTAGTCTTCTGATACTGCTTCTCATTCGTGCAGTTGCCGCGTGGTAAATAATAAGGTATGTTTTTAAGTTCTGTCGCCAACCAAATATATATAGCACTATGCTCAAATATTACTTTGGTATATCACCGTTTTATCTGCAGCACTGTAAAGTTTACACATTACTGATTCATAGTAGACTAACAGACAGACATACTACTCTCAACAGGTAGACTGGCCATTATAAAATTTGTGGATTAAATAGCATTTAAGGTTCAGTCATTCGTACTTATACACTTTGTTAAACTTTTGTATAAAATTCCTCTTTACCTTACAAACGATGACAGCACCGAGTTGCGTTTCTCGTGAAAACCTCTTCGGGCGATTTTCATAATCGTCAATTTGGATGCTGTCGATTTCGACAAAGCTCACATCTAAATATCACGTGTCCAACGATTGCGACGCGCTGTAGATATATCAACGTTCCGACGGGCTAATAAAGCTCCCGACAGTGAAAATGAACTGATATCGCCAATCGTCCTTTCCGCTAATCCGTATCGCGATAAACTCTGACAATAAAGTTATATCAGAAGTGTAATGGATGATAGATTGGTAAAAACTCGCGCAATAACACGCAGAAACGTGCGAGGCGCGCGTTTCAAGAACAAGATCATTTTACGTTTTTTGATATCCTTATTTAGTTGTTACCAAGTCCTCCATAACACTTACATACTGTTTACATCATAACATAATTCAAAATAAAACTCACATTCAATCAATTTTATAAAAAAATCTAAAGGAGGCCATGATATTTACGAACATGCTGATTGTAAATAAATCATTTTTCAAGAGCAGCACGGGTATTTGAACTATAAGCAAGTGGCAGAACAATAAGCTACGATGTCTCTGTATTTATTAATTAGGTACATTATGTACTGAAATGATATGACAAGTGAAAATGTAACAAATAATAAAGCTTCATTTGAAAACAAATTGTCGTTGTCAAGAGCCTTTTTTTCAATGTTTTAATGATTTCATCTTGATATCAAATAATTCTTCTCCATTCATAACCGCTTAATGCACACCTCCGTGACATATACCATTTACCGGCAGAATTGTGCAGCTCCGTTAACGTCACGGTCACTGTCATTTTATATGTCACAAAATATTACAGCTCCGTATGGGTCACGGTTAATGTAGAAATATAATTTTACAAATATTTTAAGTCCATATCTGTCACGTTGAATGGTAGATTATTGCCATTCTTGGAATTTGCGTTTTCTTATGTTTTTGTACCTAAATTGATTAAAAAATGTGCATTGAGGGTTTAAAATCGTACTCCGTACTACACGGGTGTTTCCTATTTAGTAAATGAGCAGTTTCGTGTCAATTTGCATTGAATCAACAATGTGCGTCCCGTCAAAAGCTCATCAACGTAACGGCGAGCGTCAGATTGCATGAATATGAATTTATCGACATTAGCGGAAATGTGCCCGAAATTAAAACCACCTTAATTTATTTCGGACTAATTAACCGTAAGTAAGAGACGTCGTAATGGCAGTAACAATTTTGTCTAAAACATAAATTCCATACAGTCGTTATTTATGTCCTATAAAGTGACCTGTGATTTTTTTTTGCAAATCCTATCGGCTATGTTTGCGCGAGGCAATAAAAAAAATAACACAGAAACTTTCAGATTTACAATATTAAACATTACAAGTATAATATAATAAATAAGTATTATATTATAATATTAATAGTGTGTAAATGAAGGGCAGAGACAGCAGGGAATGTAAGGCAAGGGAAGAGAGATTTAACGAAAACAAAGAAAAAACATAAAGCTTAAGTCCTTTTTGGATTTCAGGTTGCGAAGCTTTCATCAGTCGTGTTTTTTTTAATATTTAATTTTGGTTTTATTCTGTCATGAATTACCCACGTTTAACTTGCTCTACAGTATAACATAATTTGTAGTATTATTATAATACGCGAATATTATATGATATTCGCGTATTGGTGACACATATAGGTGATTTTATTTATAATTTGATTGGAGTATGAGGCAAAAGAGGAAGTGGTTCACGCTGTCCATGGACAAACGCAACATCTTAGGCCTTTCCAGGCACCTCACTTATTGGACGAAATACGGTAGTACAACCACTTCAC
>DWHO01002466.1:0-13293 GCA_018247575.1 Eurytides lysithous rurik
TGGACAATTTGAATTGTCATTATATTTGTCCATTTTCTACGAGTCGCGATAAAGTACAAGTGTCTACAAAGTTGTCAGGGCCGTAAAACGCGTCGAATACGCTGGTATCACAGCGTGTGCGTTGCGCAATAATAAGTCACATGCAATTACCACCCGTCTAAGGGATGCGAACTTCCTACATGTAAACTAAAATCGATATTTTATATAGTTGTTGTATGAAACCGATTTTGGACTGGGAGAGTATTATACGATTATCAGTTATTTCACCGATACGCAGTAGCAAATTTGCACGAAGAGCAACGTTTCTACAGAAATAGAAAGGCAGAGAAGATTTTGTTAATGACGAGGCTAGCTCAACACTAAGTGACATCGGATCGTCACGAGCAAGTGCGTCTCTTACATTCAGGCACTTAAATTGCTCATCTTCTCACTTAATAAAATAAAATAAAAACTTTGCTAAGTTAGCCCTATTTAAATCTACAAAAATGTAAATATTTCAAATTAGTGTCCTCCTTCTATAAGCTCATTTAATACCAAAAATTACCGCAAGAAAACCCGCAAGCAAAACCGATTGTTTTAAATAAGTAAACATTTACACAAATATAAATTCTTTTTGAATAATAACAATCATAAATAACGCGTAATGCGTGTGAAATAAAAATAAATTATATTATCCACTCAACTTCAAATGCATTTATATAAACTTGTATTGGATGACACTTAATGTTAATACAGTTTTTTTTTTCAAATACTAATATTTTAATAAAATTAAAATTTAGTTTTATATCAGAGAAAAAAAATATCGTATATATAAGACATTTAACAGGATATAAATTTAGGAATGAATGCTACTAATAATTTAATAAAATGTAACTAACAGAAATCTTTGACCAAAGTAGGAATTGACTTTAAATATTTTTTTCATGTTACTTGTTTTACTTTACCTCGCAATTGACGAACTTTGCAAGGTACGCAACCTTGCATAAGATTTTGATTATATCTCCCTTGCATACTTTCGTTTTTAGTTTCAATATGCATTTATGAATCAAAACAGTTGTCAGTTATTAACCGAGAGGACAGTGTTATCTACAAACGATGCTTCATTTTAGTTGTGAGTCAAATTAGTTAAAAAAGAGAATTTCGACGATTCAGACATAGACGTACGCATACAGAGCATTTAGCTCCAGAAAAACATACCTACGAATCATTTAACATACCTACTACGTTCCAATGACGTTATGCAATCATCTACAAGTGAAATAGCTGGTTTGAAAAACAAATGATTTCGTTCTCAACGGAAGGAGTCATCGGCCGCGACTTAGTCGCTTCCTTGTTTCTGCGTCTAAATATAAAACGTTTTCTTACTTATTCTAATATTGATTAATGTAGCTGCTTATGATATGTTAAGTGTTGTGATATTTAACATGTAAATTAGTAATGTAATCAAGTGAGAATATGAGGGTAAACATGTTAATTATGGATGAATTCATACCTGTTTTTATTTTAATATTATAAATGTTATGGTAACGGTATTTTTCTAATAAAGCCAAACTAAAAAATGGGGTATATATTTTCGTTATCTATCTGTAAATATACTTTGTATCTAAGTGAAGTTGAAAAATTTTATATGCGATGATTTTTCTGTCCAATTAGCAAGTTTAAATTAAAACATTTTCTATAATTTCAATTACAGATAATGTATCCGAATTATTATACAACATTAGAGTGCTGTAAACCTATGTTAACGTAAACGTAATGATATAAAATTTGTTTCAATCCTTCATTCTTTTTCTTTTGTCTACAGGTACATATAACTTCAATAAAAGAAAAGAAAACACCGTCTTGAGACCCTTGAACCCATCATCGTAAAAATGAGACTGGTAAGAATATGATTTATAATACGAAGTGTTATAATCGAACTTATATTCGTATTAAAAAAAAAACTGAATAATGTTTGAAAAATGTTTACTTTTGCAAAAATATAAATAGGCGCACAAGGAAGTGTCGGTGCGCAGTGGAAAGTGCGCACTTATCACAAAACTGGGTCAGTAGTAGCACCGCCCCTTTATCGAACAGCACTCTTTGGCCCTTGTGAAACAAAAGGAAACCCTAAACCTTAAAGAATAGGGTTAAGACTCTTTTGACGCTTTAGAAGTGCAATCATATTTAAAGGGTTAAATGCAGTTCGTTTGCATATTTTCGATTCTCAAATTAATTCAAGGAGCGACCTGTTTCACAGTAGTTTTTTGTCAATTTTCACGTTTGTCTTTCACCTACTTCGAAGACTATTAAAAATTATAAGTTTTAAAATGAGTAGACTGCCGAGTTTTTTTTCGTAACACTAGAATGTGTCTTATAAAAGTTGAATCGACAGTTCAGCAATACACGAAGAATTTTATAGGAAGTAAATATTGTGGCAATACAGGACATATATCGTATCCAAACGTTTGTAATAGTATTAATGTTTTATTAACAGTCAACAAGCGAAGAGGTTCCCAGTACGACGGTGGTTGGTCGTACGGGAAGCCCGGGCGGCACAAACGCGGCGTCCGCCGTGGCAGTGGTTGGAACTGGTGCTTATGATGTCACACGTATGCGAGAGGAGGAATTCGAGCGACTGACTGTATACATAGTCCCCGACGTGCCATGCGAAAGAGGGACTCCTAATAGAGCCGAAAGGACTCTGCCAAGAAGCCTGGCACTAAGGCCATCCGTTGTTTTATCAACACCTAATACACCGGTAAGAGAAGAATTAATAGTTTAAATAAAATATTATATCTGTAAAATATGTATAAAAAGTGACCTTATTAAAAAAATAAGCTATCTGCAACTTTTTTTTTTCAATAAAATTGCAGACTGAAGGAGTATGGAGTACGGGAGTAATCCCACGTGGAACGCGATTCGGACCGTTCGAAGGTACACGAACGCCAAACAAACCAAATGATAAAGTTTCCTGGAGATACTATTGGCGGGTTAGTATCAATAAATATTAAGAAATACCATTATACGCAACTCTTTCCACTGTGCTTTATTTTAGATAATATCCTTTGTCAACGTTATCCGGTACAGGCTTCTAGTTGTACATACCTTCATTTCACTCCGCAGCTGGTTTTGGTTTAATTTGCTCAGTATTAGCAAATTTAAATATCCAATTATATCTATATATGTTAAGCTTTAATACAGTTTTAAAATTGCACTGCTCTTTTCTCTAACTAACCTATTCCTCTCTATGTTGGGCCAGGTACAGGAAACTGTCAGACATCATACTTATGGAAATATAAAGGTGAGATTAGGCTTTAAAGACTATTAAATGGTTTTGGTATAGTAACGAAATTCAATAGAACATAATAACAATTATTTTATATATATCAGAAAACTAAACCATGTCTTATACTTTAAATAAAAAAAATTACTAAAACTAGTACTCAATAACACCTTTTGTTTGTAATACATCTATAAAGTCTATAACTATTCTAAAATATTAATTTTTCTTCTACTTCTTTTTATCGATTTAATAATCGTTATTAATTGATTGACATTTAAGTAGAAGTGACATACAATACAGTTATAGTCAATTCTCAAATAAAAAATTATGTTATCTTGGCCACCCCACGTCCAACAACATTATGTCTACGCATCTCGTCCTTGACTCCCAACCATTATAACATATAAGCATGTTGCTATCAGTTGCACGAGCAATATGAATACCATACATGCGACACGTGCCCACACTTCACGCCTCTCCTCATGTCATGCTATAGAGAAGCTTATATTCATATTTACCTTCATTCTACTTTAGTTTAATTTTAACATAACACATCATGATTAGTAATAACATAAATTGTCTTTTCAGATATTTAAAGACAGCGATTACTATTACCTGGACGGGTCCGACACGAGCGTAGCCAACTGGATGCGTTACGTTGCTTCGGCTTACTCCCTCTCGGTTATGAATCTCGTGGCCTGCCAACACCAGGAGCACATATACTTCTACACCATCAGGTAAAACATAGATTTAATCACACGCACACTCACACACACACGGTTGTTTCAATTTAAGAGAACACAAACACAACAATAGAATTTAAAATTTTAGTTTCACACTTTGTATGGCTACTTTAAATTCAATATTGTTTAAAATCGTTTACAGAGACATAATGCCTAACGAAGAACTAATGGTTTGGTATTGCAAAGACTTCGCGACAAGGTTGGGTTATGATATTGACCCCGAAAGGGCTACATATTCTATTTGTAAGTATATTAATATTTTATTAATCATTTTTATGTATTTTTAAGCTGTTTCCGTTAGTAACATCGATTAACTCCATTTTTTTTGTTTGTAGGCAAGGAAGAAACCATCAAAAAAGCTTATGGCTTGCCACCTGCACCAGTACATCCTGAGATTGCATTTAATCACATGAAATACGTGCTTGGCTTAACTAACGCTAAAGAACTTCTCGAAGCTGACGTACCAAGCCGTCGTAGAAAACGTGAATCTATTGAAAAACCCCTTCACGAAAATTTCGTACCACGTGAGGATCCTCGATTAACCAACAAAAATGACAGAACAATAGTAAGAACCGACGTATCAGCAAACATTATTCACCATAAGTCAGAAAATCCAATACCTAGTGAGCACACATCATTATTACCCAATGGCTTGATGCAACCACCTTCCCCCGTCAAACTGCATCACAGAGACAACCCGACATTGATAATTCATCAGCATAAAGAAAGTACATCCCATGTGGTAATTCATCAATTAGAAAATCCAAGGTTATATAACAATAGGTCACCCGCTCAAAATTTACATTTAAGAGATATGCGCGGGCCTTCGCCAATGTCACAAACTCATCACGACAAACTAGGATGCAAATCACCAGGCCTGACTCATTGCACCGCACAGCATTATGAACATCAATTGACACCTAATGATGGATCAGTAAGGTCAGATGAAGGGTACCATAGCAATGGTTATCACGACGAATTTACTCCACCAGAGGATTCAAGTGACTCCGATGTAGAGAACTATGTATTGGATTGCTCAAATAAAACGAACGAGCCGAAAGAAACCGTTATAGTCCAAAAAATGGATCAAGATATGCATAGAAACGAGTACAGAAAAGTAAAGATAAAAATGCCGAGGGCATATCAGTATCAGAATCACAAAGATATGGACTGCGAAAGTGAAAAGGACCTAATAATCGCCGAGGAAATGAGTAACACCTCACCTCAAAACTTATCTCCACCCAGGCGTGACCCAGCTACTTCTACTGTAATAGTATTGGAGTCTTCTCAAAATACAGTTGTTCCATTAAATAAACCGTATTATGAAGATGGGACTGTTTCACCGACACCGCAACCGGCTTTCATGCGCTATTCTCCACCTGATACACGAATATTAGAAACAATATTGACAGGAAATAGAATCGATACCAATAATAACGATCCGAATCGTAGACAGCCGAATGCAACACCCCCGCCGTCATCTCCAACTGAAATGGCGTATTCATACAAGAAAAGTCAAAGGTATGGCAACGCCTGCAGTCCAGATTCTAGTTCTAATTTGACACCCTTGCCATCACTGCTACCGTTACCCCAACAATTACCAACACCCAATGCCACATCGGTTTATTCATCTTCACCGCCTCACACAATACCGCATACGACAGAAATCCGAGAAATCCGAGAGATAAGAGAGATAAGGGAAACTCGATATGAAAGTCATTACCCAAACTACTCCTACAGTTTATACTCACCTCCAAATTCGACTATAATCACACAATTAGGATCACCACCCAGCACCTATTCGCCAACCGTGTCTTCCACTCATCAATACGAAAGGTCACAAAGTGCTCAAAGCAATCACCATTACCCATCTTCAACTAGTGTTATAACACTTAAAAATTGCTCGCAGTTAAGTTTAATACAAAATTCAAATGTCAACGGTCAGCTGGTACCACAACATGGAAGTATGAGTCCTGATGGCACTTGCAGTCTTATGGTTTCCCCAATGAGTCCAAATTCACAATCATCTCGAGGATACAGGAGTCTACCTTATCCGTTAAAGAAAAAAGATGGAAAAATGCATTACGAATGCAATGTATGCTGTAAAACATTTGGACAACTATCAAATTTGAAAGTTCATTTAAGGACGCACTCTGGTGAACGACCATTTAAATGTAATGTGTGCAATAAATCGTTCACGCAACTCGCTCACTTACAAAAACATCACCTTGTGCACACAGGAGAGAAACCACATCAGTGTGACATTTGTAAGAAGCGGTTTTCGTCAACTTCTAATTTGAAAACACATTTGCGGCTGCATTCGGGACAAAAGCCGTACGCTTGTGATCTGTGCATGCAGAAATTCACACAGTTTGTTCACTTAAAATTACACAAAAGGCTACACACAAACGACAGACCGTACGTATGTCAAGGATGTGATAAGAAATATATAAGCGCATCTGGATTACGAACGCACTGGAAAACCACAAGCTGTAAACCCAACAACATCGAAGAAGTTTTAGCAATAACAAACGCTGCTAACACTGAATGCATTGGTAAGATATTTTTATTTTGACTATTTACATTTTTAACAATTATTATATTTCGCAAAAACTGTTAGAACATAATTTTTTTTAAAACACAAGTTGTACCGTACTAACGAAAACGAATAAAACTGTGCAAAGCCGAGAAAGCGACTGCAGCTCGCTGCACTTTCTCCTAGTAGGCGAACCGCGACTTTCACTTGCGCTCTCGCTGAACGCGACCGATTTCATTTTCGCGTGCACTTTGCAGGTAACGTCGACAAAGACTGCCACGACAGAGAGGGGCACGAGGCGTACGAAGTGCACTCGATGTCGCAGGGAGGGCTGATGGGTGCCGGTGGGGCGCGCGCGATGGTACACAGCGAGACCATGCTCGGTGCCCACGCGCACACAACCACGCCACACTTGGCGGGACCGGGTCCTCTCTCGCCGACGCACGCGCCTCCGTACCGAACCATGCATGGGCAGCCACCCTCTGAACACGACTCACCCTCGCAGCACTACTCGACGGGCGGCGAAACGCGTCCAAGTGTAATAGAGTCCAACCAACCGCTCATCATCGAATGCACCTGAGCCTGACGATGAGCGCACTCGTCGGACGTGTGAATCCCCGCCGCACCATGTGATTCCAGTTTTGTGATCAAATGAAAGTATTTAAAAAAAACTTTAAAGAGACAATCGCGTGATTGACACTTTGACTTGTCTCATTTAGTGGCTATGAGATTATAATATGGATTTTGTTTATTGTGTACATTTGTAAAAATTATGGTAGTAAGTATATCGCGATATTTTTAAGTACTAAGTACTTACCTTATCTTCATGTTTAGTTATTAAGTACATAAAATATTTCCCTGTGCTCTAGAGTACTTAAGTTAGATTTCGCTGACTTTATGTTAATGCTCAATTTTAAATATCTAGTAGAGTTCTATTGTAAATAGAATTTATTTCACAGCGACTTTATTTAAAGGTATCATTTGTATATATGTACTTGCATGTACACATAAATAAATTTACTTACTGGCCGTTTAAACGGTAATAATACTGATAAATGTTACTCTTATTTAAACTTTTACCTACTAATATTTGTTTGTTGATGTTAATGCCATCTTCAATATTTTTTATCTCACCAAAGAAAGTGTTACAACTCTCCGTATATGGCGTATATTCGTTGGAACGTCCGTACGTTAAATATTATAAAAATTAGTAGGATTTTTATATTTCGAAACATCATACAAACGAAATCACTCAATCTGAAATTAGCGGTAAGTGCCAAAAGCGCGATTATATGTTTTTAAATTTTAAGTTGTCCTATTAAAAATGAATCGTGTAGTATTTTCAAATTATTGTTCCTAATGAAAAAAATTGGAGAGTAAAAGCATGTGTGCTTGAATTTAATTCTAATATTATTTAGAATAGAATCGATGAATTGTGTACATTATCCCTACGCTAGAACAAATGGTGCTTCACATCGTAGAGAAGTAGTAAACGCTCGCGTCAATGTCCTTTTCAGACAAAAAGACGGTCGGCATGCTACACGTAATATAAATACACCGACTTTACTAGTTACTATATTGTAATCCAAATTCCAAGTAATAATGGTTCTCCTACTCGAAAGGCTGAGATAAAATGTGTAATGAGACAATTGGCAAACGTTGTACGTAGGTATGGATTTACATGACACATAAGTGAGGTAATCTTAAGTAGACGTATCATAAATGCAAACGTTGTTATCGACTTATGCGTGATGTGAACCCAAACAATAGCTTTTTCTATATTTCTATGGTACTTATAAGAATTTTTACACGCAATTACTTATAAATTTACTGTATATATTTTATACCTACTATTTATCAACAGAGACGACATTTTTGTATCAAATTGAAACCGTTAAAAGTTACGACGGACTCGAATAATTTCTATTATAATATGTATGTATCTGTTAATTATTTTGAAAATGTAATAAAGGTGCGCATAATTGTATACCTTCTATAAATAGGCACATTATATAATTGTATAAGTCTATTTTATCAATCTAAGAAATATGAACTTGGCTGCCATTTTAATTTTCTTTGTAAATTATGCGTTATACGTTACAAATTCATAACATTTCATTAAGTTTTTCTTCTAATTGTAACATCGTTTGAATGTCTTGCCCTTATTATTTAATAATATTAAATAAAACGCCGACGAACGATATATTATTAATACTCAATTTTTTACATATTTACATTAAGTGTGAGGCCTTCATGTTTTGAAAAATAGGCAGATCAAGTTCAATATTGAATATAACTATAACATAATCTTGTTATTAACTTCTCGCCATTCCTTGTTCATAGTTATATATTTTTGTTGAATGTTAAAGAATACGTATTTTTGTACTTTTTGCGTTTTATCTCAGTGTATTAAAAGCAATCGAAAGTGAAAATAGTTTTATATTTTGTGTAAATGTGAGGTTATTATATTGAATGTGATTTAAGGGCGCACAATTTTTTTACATTAAAGTACTTGCAGCCAAACTATCAATCGCTTGATAAGTTAAACAACAAAATGATGATATAATAACCTCACAAAATAATTTAATGCCTCTTTACTAAATTACATGCATGCAATGTGAAATTAGGAGATCTGTAATGTCTGAACATATTTTGTATCTACTGACGTTGTCCCTTGAAAAAATTGTTCCATTCAAGATAAGATACGCTGAGGCTATTTAAGAAAATAGCCCCAGTGTATTTAATACCTTATAAAACTAAAATGGAAAATAACGGGCAACGTTTTAAAGCAAAACTTTGAGTCATTGGTAAAACAAGCAAAAAAATATAAAACAACTGTAAATACTTCCAGCAAAGCATGTTTCTATTATCAGTTCCCTTAATATTAAAATATGTGTACCTATATACTATCATTATTACGCAGGTAAAATTCTTTATATCGGACTTGTATAAAATATTCTATCTAAAATTTTAGATCTTTCGTACATAACGTACGCTATTAAATACGATTTGCCTAATGGTAAAGGAATGTAAGCAATATTTTATCACAGTGTTGTATCAATAAATTCTACGATTTTAAATACGAAGCATTTACCTCGTAATGTGGTAATAGTAATGGTCTAACACGCCTCGATAAATACTGTAAAGGCCTGTAATTTTGTACACCTTGATCGATAATTATTTTACATCACCAAATCCAATTAAAAATGGAGAAAGTCTTAATTATGGTTTTATTAATAAATCATTGTACATCCCTTATTCCTTGTCGTCTTTAAGTGCTGACTTTAAAAAAAATATATTTTACTTCAAAAAGTTTACTGTACCTGTTCTGTCTTGGGAGTATAAAGGCAGTATTAAGATTGTAGTATTTTGAGCTTTTTATACATTTCTGTTTATCACTTGTACCCGGCGTGCCGTGGTAAAATCATTGACTAAAGATATAGATAAAAAGTTTAAGCATAACGATTTATTATATCTATATATTAACACCCAAAGAGAAAACTGGTAGCCCTTTTACAGACTATTCCGCTCACTCGGAAGAATGAAATTTGACAGTCTTCTTTGAATGGCAATGTCCCCAGCATAATCACTGAGCATACAGACAAACACCTCTCGCGCGACGCTGTACTGAGCAGTTTTGAACTGCTATAGTTTAAAATAGTGTATGGCAAGCGTGTCGCTTACCGCCAGACGCGCGATTTGTTTGTCCCGTAACTATATCTCCTAGAAAAAAATAGTGTTGCCTGGGGGAGGACAATATAATTGCCAGTTATTTCGCTGTCAAGTAGTAATGTGCCAGCCCCTCTGTGCTCCGGTTTGAACACTAACGTGACGTCCATGGTAATGACTATTATAGTTACTAAGTTCGTACATAAAAATAAAATATCTAAGATCGAAGCAGCAGACAAAGGCGAGTATGCGATCAATGCAGTAAAAAGTAATTGAAGTCATGCAGTCGTGGTCTTCCTCGGCCCTAATTTTATTTTATTAATTTTAAGGGGTCAAAGTCGTCATGACCAATAGAAGTAGTAACAATTCAATTTTATATGAAGCAGAAGTTTAATTTCAAAAATTAACTAATATAAAAACTGTATGTTGTTGCTGAACAAAGAGGTGTACTATTTTAATTTTACATGTCTAGGTGAAAAGTCAAGCAGTTTTAAACTTCTTGCAGTTCGAAATTCTATATGACAAAATCTCGTTTTGTAATTTTTGTAAGGCGCACAATATTTTTTTGTATAGCCAGTTACTCTCTTAAAAAGTTATATAAAAATAAATATAAAACCTGAGCTTCAAAACTATAATCGACTTAATTTTATACTGAATAGAACGTAGATTATATATTCTTAAATAAATTTTGACTATATTCGAGCAAATTGAACCTATAGTTTTGTCGTGTTGGAATCGAATATAATGCTTCTTGCCCCGCGTCTATATCCACACCTTGCTAAATTAGCAGACTTTTAATTTTATATTTTTTTTAAAAACCAGAACCTGAATGAAAACATTGTGTTAAATATACAATAAAGTCTGATCCTTATTATTGAACGCTAAATTAATGTCTTAAATAGAACGAATAGTTTCGGAAACCAGGATTTGCTTTTTCAGAAGCAATGTTTGCATTATTTTTTATTAATGCATTTATTTTTTTATATTGCACTCGTGTTAATTTTTTTGTTTTAATAAAATAAACAATTTTTGAATAAAAACAATATATTTAACAATAATTAAAATATCGAAAACATCTAAACTATTAAGTTGTGTTAAGAAGTTTCTAAAAGTGATAGAGTGGCTTCGACCGCGCTGCATTTTTTAAAGTGTGTTCTCATATTGGAAGATTGGGTAAAGGCAAGTTTGCACTTTGGACAGGTGTACGGTTTGGCTCCAGTATGGTAGTTTAGATGTGACTTCAGATGATGCTTCTTTGTGAATGATTTGGGGCAAATGGAACATGTGAAAGGTTTGACGCCTGTAAAAAAAATAGAAAACACCAAATTAGGACAGTAATAAATGTAATAAGTATCTAAGCAAACTTTTAAACTTTTTCACGAGACAAAAACGCGCAAACGAGTAAATTTCTTCAGATATTTTTGATAATCGCATATAGTAGCTACTATTATTCCAATTTACGTTGGGTTACAATTGTGACGTAATTACGTCGCCAACCTGTAGACGTCTGATTAAAAGAAAATCGACAGTGCAAAATATTTCTGCATCATGTCATTCTATGGTCTACCATAAGTGAAGTTGTGATGGTATAAGTCACAGGAAATAGCAGATCGTCCCTGTAAAAATTGAATCTGAAATAGTGGCATTATTTTTATTCTTTAATATTTTTATACACTGCTACATAAATAAACCAACTCGTCCAGTAAGTATCGTGGCTTCATAAAATACCGAAAGAGAAATCATTTATATGTTTCAGTTTTCTTTGACAAGTATAATACCGATGATTCAAAACGGTATCACGGACGGCCGTGAGTGACAGTTACTAATTACCGTCAAAAACCGCTTGCTCAGTTTTTTTCCCACTTTTCCCGTCAAATAACTTTTGCATTTGAAATTGATAGAACGATCTTTACGTTTTTAGTCCTAGAGACTATATAAAGCTGCGTCGGGATACCAAAGCAGTCGAAAAGCTGGTCTCCACGAGCTGGATTGACCCAGATTGACTTTCATTTTCGCTAAATAGCCCATCAGTCGCCTATATGAAATTATTTGAAAGCCAGTTGATCTTTTTCAATAATGACAGATTTGCCTGACGCATGGTTTGGAGGGATTTTTCGCTCATACTAAACGAATTCTTCATTAAAATACATAATTTTATAATAATGTCGTAAGAATAACAAACCTGTGTGGAGTCTCAAATGCAAAGTCATATTAGAGCGATCGGCAAATCGTTTGTCACAATATGAACAAGCGTAGGGCCGCTCGCCTGAGTGCGTCCGTTGGTGCTGCTTCAACAGCATCTTCCGAGAAAAAGCCTTACCGCATTCTTCACATACGTGAGGCTTCACACCTGAAACGAAGAAATCCATTAAATAATAACATTGCAATTGCTTTAATATCTAATCTATTAAATGTATTACACGATAAAATTGTAGAGATCTAAACGATTTCATCAGAATCAATACCAATGCGTGGCTGCTCCTTTAACGTAAAACTAAGTTATTCTAATTGGATTAGTATTTTTGAACTATCTACCTAAACGTAGGACAAACTCTGTTCAACAAGTCTGACTATATATATTTACACTATGATTTTATACAAAATAATCATTTTAGTCTCACATTTGTGATATGTAATAAAATCAGAGTGTGCATTCTTATTGTTTTATACGTGTAACTGGTTAACCTGAATATATCATTTATTTCAACAGGATTTTCGGGTTCAAATCTACACATGTACGCACACCTGTTCGTATAAAACAATACATTATGTAATGATAAGAGTGCTAAATTATTAGTGGAGTAAGTGCCCGTTATTCTACCGCCACACGAGTAGTACCATGTTCAGGTTTGAAGGACAATTCTTCCAGCGTAATTACTATTGACAGAAATACATGATCACACATCTCTAAATGACAAGCGCAGCACAGCGGAACACAATTAACACGTTGACTGCAGCGGCAATTTTCACAAATCGGACAATTTCACTTAGTCATATTATGTTAATATAAACTCTAATTGTAGTGTATAGTTATCTTATATATATTTATATTTTTTTTCTGTATCTATATTATATATAGT
>DWHO01002467.1:0-13293 GCA_018247575.1 Eurytides lysithous rurik
CTCACAGAAAATCGGCGTAAAGTGGAAGTGTTTATGCTTCCACGTTTCGTCCGGTGAGTGAGGTGGCCGGTGGCCCAACCGCTCCCTTCCTCCCGCTCCCTCTCTTCCTCGCCACCCCTACTATAATCCTTCCCTCTTTCAAAAATTCCCCTCTTAAAGGCTGGCAACGCATTTTCAAATTCTGTTGCAAACGTCCATGGGGGACGGTGATCGCTTACCATCAGGTGAGCCGCTTGCACGTTTGTCAGCCTTATCCATAAAAAAAAAAATAGATCACAATTTAATTACATTTATTTCGCAATATCGTTTCGGCAAACGCAACATTGATTAAGTTGCTCGTTATTAGGATAATAGTTCTCGTCGAAGCTCCAAGTGATATATACCATTACTTTATGCAATATATAGCCGCTCGACTTCCATTTTTCTTTTCTACACTCAACTCTTAGCCACTAGTGATAAGTTTTATGCTTTTCCGAACAACAAACGCCTTAAACGACCTGCTCAGAGACGTTAATTATCACATAACAGGTATTAAATAATCTCATGCGTACCGAGTGACTGTAAAAAAAAAGAATGACAGTTAAGCTTTAATTTACATCTCTGAATGCGGCGGTTTGAAGAGAAATCCGAGAATTATTATGTATAATACTGTATGTATTTATGTTTATATCACTTACTATTTAGCTGAGTCGGTCAGTTGATATTCCCGCCTGCGATCGTAACACTCTTGAATTCCCGAATCGGCCCATAGGGCCTTTATAGCCTCCACATAAGGGCTCTCGAAAGTTGTCACACTCTCAAAGTCGATTGATGATATCAACTCCGCCTTTTCCTGGAATTGCATTTGATCATTATTCCAATGTACATAAGGTCCCAAACTGCGTATTCTCAATTCGTATATTACATACTACATATTGTAACAATTCATAATTCGTATACTATATACACAAATCCTCCAAAATGTACGCGAACGGATTTTCCAATAAGTCATGAAATCGTCTTTTATTCCTTATTGATTCGTTAATACTCATTTCTATTTTGGCTCACTATTGACAAGCGTGTATTTAATACTGTGTAACACACATCCTACGTAGATAAGGGATTGAGGAAGTTTTGGACAATTTAACGCATTGCTCTGTGTATTTTGTGTGTAGAATTTAATTGGCGTTGTTATTACTAACAAAAATTTGTACACAGCTATCATGATGTATTATTTGAAAGTTGTCGTGTCGATAGAAGCTAGGCCGAGACAATTTTTTTTAAACTAAAGTTGGGGTAGTTCCACCGCATTGCTAGTTATTTTCCCGCCAATCGGTAATGTTCGAGTACCTTTCAAGGCAATGTTGCTAGTGTAATCTGTAACGACCTTTATTGATGGGTATGACTACTTGGAATAAAATATTAAAAATTCCGAGTAGTTCTACATAGGGGTAGAACTACTGGGAATTATAATTCCAACTAGTCATAGATGTAGATTTGCTTGGAATAGACCGAGGTGTGTCCTCTTTTCGAACGCGGAAAATGTCTTACTATATATACCTATTATACTAATGTCTAATAAAGATGAAACGGTATTGTCATAGTCCTCCTTAGGAGCTTATCGTGCATTGGCGGTTGTCATAGGTGTTTTTTTTACGAGACAACAGTTAGCGGGTGGAAGAAGTGGTTCACTTGGTAGTAAGTTATAACCGGTGCCACGGCCACCTAAACCGTCAGAAATGTTAGAAGCGCTGACTTACAAATAAATTTGCGTTACATCTTTTAAGCATGGAGGACAATGTGTTATAAAATCTATCATCGATACAACCACGTGTTATACAATCTATATCTACCACGTTAGTAAAAGAATATTGCGCATCATTAGCAGACGAAACGCGCTTTTTGTGTAAAATTTCTCAGAAATATACTATTGAGAAATTTGGAAATAACAATTTAATTATAGCGACATCGGGACTCGAACCGATGTTAATCGATCGTATTGAACGCAAAGGTCGGTCGTGTTGATGTTTACACAAGTAAAATATGTTTATAATTAATTATTAGTCATCTGTTAGACTGAAATCGTCCTTAACCATCACGATTGAAATTGGTAACTCCACGATGATCTTCCTGCGTGTTATTTAGCAATGGAATCAAAAGGGATTAGCCAACGGGACCCGATGACCTGCATGTTATTTAGCAATGCAATCGTCAGGGATTAGTGAACGGGAAATATTTGAATATCAAAACAATGTTAGAAGATCACCAAAAGTAAACTTACTACGTTGGACGGATCCCCGTATTGTATTTTGAGTAGATCCATAGCGCGTATCATGCTCTGCATGGCCATGAAGATGTTCTGGTAGACGAGCTTGATGAAGCCGCGTTTGTCGTCATCGCTATAACCCGAGCCGTGAATAATTCTCATCTGCTTGATGAATGTTGATTTGCCCGACTCGCCAGTGCCTGTTAGTAAAAAGTTATAGATGTATAAGGTAACCCAGACAAATGCAATATGCGGTTAATACCTGAGATCAACAGTATAAAAAACATATCAGTATCCAAATTTTGACTCCACTAAGCACAAAATCGCATTTGCAAACTCTACCTTGAGAGAAACCTCACCATTGCAAGTTACTCACTCTATCCAAAGTATCCAGAGAAGTTAACAGGCATGGACATCACACGGTCTCATATGATTGAATCACCAGCTCAGCATATAATTGAAGTGCTTTTAAGAATAATTATTTTAAAATGCAGAGTGGGGAATGCAATTTACAAGTATTTCACTTACCATGTTTTGCTTTTACATTTTTTATTTCAAGTAAATTATATTAATATCATTTATTTTTTGGATATTCATGTTTGTTGATAAACTTGATATTCTACTATCACAAAAAATAACAAATCTGCCGTTAAAACTTTTTAAAGCTTTCTTAAACTTTATAAAATATTCTTATGTACAACCAAATTCCTAGCATGATACTGTTCTAATTTGTTTTTACTTCTTACATATAAAATAAGCCTGTAACATCTAAATTTCCTTTCCAAAGGGGAAAAAATCCTTCATGTGCCTGAGTATTCAAATATTTAATAAAATTCCATTAAGTATCTTAGATCAACCACTTGGCTCTTTGTAAAATATGTTATTACTTAAAGCTTATACTGTTCACAAGTATTTAAAGTGTTTCTAAAGGTCTATTTAAATAAATATATTTTGATTCAATTTCATTTAATGCTGAGTTTGGTATTATTTTTATTAATTGATGGTACTAGTTTACATTCCTCAATCTTTTTAAAATTGATCGAATCATATTTCACAAAATTTTTAAATCATCATTTTTTTTAGTTTCATAAAATTAGTCTCTCAATTGAGTCTCTTTATTTGATGTGATTTAAAAACAACCAACAATTTTTAATACCACCGCCATTTTTTTATATGTTACTTGACAACTCCATAAGAAATAATCATAAAATGAGAAAGATTTTTTTTTTATTTTGTTAAAATAAAAAAACCTTTTCAAATATATAAACTATAAGTTTGCACTGTAACATAATAGAAATAATTGTAATTGTCCTTAGCACTGACCTTACCTAGACTAGGCAGAGGCAGTTAGTTGGCTTATAACTTGAAGACCACTAATAGGATTGCATTGAACCTTTAAACAACTCATTGCAAAAGTAAATAAACCTTGACAGTGGACAACACACACAATGTTCTTTACATGTATCTCTTATGTGTATATAAAATAAAATTGTAAACCAGGCATATTAAAAATACAAAATCATTAAAAAAATCTCATCTTAAATATGATATTCTTCGATGTATTAAAAATTTTACACCAGTATATTTAGGTATCATGAAATTCTAATCCCGGCTCTTTGTCTACTAACTTTCTCAGAAATAACTTTTTATGTAATCCTCTTGCCACAATTGCAAATATCATACTAATAAAAATATCAGTGCAGTGTGTGACTTTATTAGTTCAAACATTTATTAAATTGAGAAAAATATAATAAAAAAATATAAACCTATTTGTATACTTTAGTTCCCTTCAAAGCAAAATGATTTTTGCCATACATAAACTGAACATAGTTGGTAAGTATTATTAAATGTAGCTTTGGTAATTATTTTTATAATAACTCACATAGAATAAATTAAGTTCATAATGAATAAGATGTTACTAATTCCTTAATTTTAAGGTAATTCATAATGGTCAAATTAAACTCCTCCATTTGCCTAAAAAATGTAAGTGTAGTATTAAATTATGTTTGTAATAACTAATAACTTATGTCTTTAAGAATATTATACATTATAAAATACAACTACTTTATTGTACATTCTTATAAAAATTCACTTTTATTACATGTAAATGTTAATGTTCTCAAGATAGAAAATGATAATAAAACAAGTTATGAATTTTTAAGAATTGTTAAATAATTATGAAACAAAATCTATTGGAATATCAAACAATTTTTCATACATTAAAGTAAGCAAGGTGGAGTTGATTAAGAAAGTGTATTAAAACTAAATTCAGTTATGTATCAAAACTATTTTATGGCATTACATAGATTAAGTTTCTTAGGACCTTAAAAATTCTACTCTATTGAAGTCCTGAAGTTTTTTTTATAGCAGTATGGGAAAAAAATTATTTGAGTTAACTCTTTACTCTTTAACTATATGAAACGGATATACGGAATATATGACGGTATATATAAGAAAACC
Source organism: Eurytides lysithous rurik (assembly GCA_018247575.1). Classification (NCBI taxonomy): domain Eukaryota; kingdom Metazoa; phylum Arthropoda; class Insecta; order Lepidoptera; family Papilionidae; genus Eurytides; species Eurytides lysithous. Next base: position 4,706 of record DWHO01002467.1, read on the forward strand.
ATTTAGGTCCGATTAGCTTCATTATAAAGAAAACAGGTAGAGGAATTGAATAGAAAAAATAGAAATTGAATAGGAGTAAGTGTTTTTAAAATAACATATGCTACTTTTACTGTAAATAATGAATTTTAACGAGAGATCAATCTCAAAGATATTAATAACTCAATGAATCTAGGGCATTAGTTTCTATTCAAAAACATAATAGAATAAAATAAAACTTTTTTTCTCTTGAGTTCATTACTATTATTTTGTGGTCTCACAAGACACATTGGAATTATCATTACAGAAAAATAAATATTGAGATGGGCAATTTGTGTGTTTAATCATAAGCAATACACTTGCTCATAACAACAGTGCCACAGAGCATTTTGAACGGCATTAGTTCATAACTGTTGAATTCTGTGTCACACAGAACAAATAAATGATTAAGGATACCAGGTGATTTATGGCTCAGTCAGTATGATTGCAAAACTGCCGTTCTATTTAGAATGCAGTAACGCTTACACATTTCTTTTCATTAGTAGAACAACTGATATGATACTACCTCAGATGGACAAAATGATACATTTAGAATGAATATATATAGAAATATTTTATCTCCATTAATATATATTATCTTACAATTATTTCTCTATAATAAATGTTTTATATAAAAATCATTGCCCTTTTTTTTTAAAAAATCCTTTAATTAACGTCAATACTTACAGTTAAATGTAATAAAAACATGTCCATGACATTAAAAATAATGTATTGACTATACAAAAATCTTTGGAACTTACAAATTCAATCTGAATTAAATAAACATGAAGTGTAATAAGGAAGAGTTTGTATGACTGATATGAGAAAAGTATATCTATATACTGGATCTTCTCAGATCAACATTAATTAATACATATATGTGAATAAGTATACAAAGCACAACTTGCAATAACATCACACAGTTATGAATCATAGCCTGAATATAGAAATATTGTACTTATAAATAACTATAAAATATGAAACTTGCAATGGCATTAAAAAGGATATTATAATTTTGATAAGATTTTTTTATAACTAAATTATAATTTTTTTTGTAATCATTTGTATATAGTATGCAAAAAAAATAATTTCCACTGATAATTTTTAGTAATGGTTTATAATGATACCAAAATACTTATTTGTTAAAAAATAATTACGAAACTTTCTTCCTAATTACGAAACGAACTAATATAGAATTTATAATTTCAGACTCACCAAGCAGAAGTAATTTGAGTTCTCTCCTGGCATCGCGTTTGTCCTTTCGGAGTTGCCGCTCTATCTCCTGATTGATTCTTTTCTGTTCTTTGGCTTCTTCTGATATGCAGCAGTCCATGTTTCCTCAGAGCGGAGGGCCGCGGATCGTCCTCGCGCGCGGAGCCCTGTCCTTTCGGCAGGCCTTTCAACCGAGGCACACCACTCCTAAAAATTACATATTATTACACTCACAAAATCACGGTTTAACAATTCTTAAGCCGAACTCACAATCGCTCACAATATCACGTACCAACACGAAGGCGCGCGAACAATCATCCGAACTAGAACTTAACAAATACTAAAACCGACAATCCGGTCACTGGGTGTGGTGACTTATGATCGGTCATATACATATACGCTTCTGTCAACTGCCGACATAAACACTTCGAAATCCGTTTATATACGAGCGTGGAACCTTGTGAAGCGATCGTATAATCTTATTAATGTAACTAGATTCAAGAAACCTATGGCTACTCCCCGCACGTGTGTAATAATATGATTAAAACTGTGAGCAAACAGTGGATTGACGATACCTAGGTAATCTACTGATAACTAGAACGGCCTATGTCTAGGTTACGATGTTACTTCCCAAGGCACTCTTGTAAAGAAAAGACACAAATGAGACACGTTTTATACACATTACGTACCCAAATATATATCCATAGGGCACGATCAAGTATTCCACTTCAAATTATTGCACTAACCACGATTTTAATCACTCAAGTCATACAACGTCCGCCTCTCTCAATATGGCGCTGGGAGATTTTGGGCGATGGGAGTTCTGCGCGTGCGTCGTACGAGTATTAGTGATTAAAAAAATAGTGTATGAAAATTCGATCAAAATAAGTTATTTGTTAATAAATAATTTATTATAGCTTCTACATAAATATAAGATAATTAATCAAATATGAAAATTAGAATTATTATTTCCATTTCATGATCATCAAATTAAATTAATATGAAAATGACAGCCAACGCTGTCAGTAGAAGTATGTGTCAATGTTATCGTTCAATTTCAATCAATTCATCAATTATACTCCCGTCATATCAATTATTTTCATTCATAGTTTCAAACCAAAAAAATATTTAGTCCAGAACAAATGCTTGTACTGTCTTAAATATCTTACTATCGACTTATTCAATAAGTTCACTAAGTTTACGTAAGGGTTTTTTTAAGTAATAAAATATATTCAACGTAAATATTAATGTATTATTGTAAAAAAATATTTTTTTATATAGAATCTTAATAAAAAAAAATACCGTTATTGCATGTACAGTTTAATCCTTGATAAGCAAAATGTTATGATCTTACAGCCAAATTGAAGTTCAGTTTTATCCAAATTGTCAGTTATAATACTTAAATTTAATGTAAAAGTCGTAATATTTTCGGTACGAGTTTTGTTAAAATTATCCTTATAGTACAATATTTCAATGCGTCAGCCCTTAATTTAAATATCATCTCTTTCAAATTATTATAACAGATTACAGCCACTATGTTTTCCATGGAATCCTTTTAATTTGTCATGAAATATTAATTTTTTTTTGAATCGTTAGCTTTTTAATTCATTTTGAAATATTTATTTATAAATGTTGAAGATAATCACTGTGACTTTCTTTATATTTACATTAAACTGTTTGATTTCATGACTAAAGCTTCACTGCATATATTTTTTTTGTATCATATAGGACAGAATTAGAAACTTCTTACGTTAGGAAATATTAATTTTGTAATCGTTCAAATACATAATGTATGTGATAATTAAGTAAGATTTATTGTAAAGTACTATCAAAGATAAAATATTCTATTAAAATTATACATAAAATTAAATTCCAATAAAACTTTTAAACTTAAGGCAGAAGCTATAGATAGTTTCCGTAACATCTTCCCCTACATAATATCGTGCCGTGTGTCTGTTCCATATACAGGGATTAACCTTGAAAAAAAAACGCGTGTTACTTCATAGTAACATTCTTTTATCTGTGGCCATGACTTCGACCGTAGAATAGAGCATAAATATATTATTAAAATTTCTTTCTAATATGACGTAGTTATTACGACAAAGTATAAGGAGTTTACAGCATAATTTTGTATATATAGCTTATAACCACGTAATTCGTACAGTAACAATTGTTAATAAATTGCTAACATTCAGATGTTAATGAAATCCAGTTTTTTTATATTTTTGATAAACAATAAAAAGATTGCTGTACTTATTTTCTTGTAACCGATTCCATAAATTAAATAATTACGTTTGACTAAACAAAATTGCAGTGTAACGATGGACACTTTTACCCTTCTTAGCCGTGTTGTTCATTTTGCGTCAACGGGGCGGACTCTCAATGACCACTGTGTCGTCATTATGTGGGCTAACCATGTTATTTCTTCTGAGTTCGCGAGCTGTCTTTCAGCAGACCTCTTCTGACTTTGTAATAGCCGCAGGGCTAATAGAGTATAACTACAAAAACCCCTTGAGTGCTACATTTCACGATATTAATTAAATTATTAAAGTTGTACTTGTAAATTATTTTTGTTGGTATATTTTTTAGGAATAAAACTTATAGTACTATAAAAACAAAAATTGGAAAATGTTGCTTTTGTATTTTTAATATTAAAGCATTCTATATATATCTGGGGCGATAATAATATTACTTCTTACTGTAAGCTGAAGATAATATGAACATTGTTAATATCCGGATACTGGCATGTCTTATTTGTTATTTGCCGTAGTACCGAATAGTACTTGAATATCGGTCTCGATATATATAAAATAACGAATTTAAATAAAATCCTAAAGGCCCGTTCCTCCTTCGTAGGGGACAGGTTCATATTTTTTTTTGTATCGAATTCAAAATGTAAACATACACATATGTATATGTTGTTCTACCATATGTACTCAACACTTAATCCAATAATAACTGCAACTAAGGTCTAGGTCTATGTCTAGTAATCTCTAATCAAACGTAATTCAAGTAGAAGGTTAGTATTGTCTCGCCCTGTCCGTGTCAAGAGTACAACGTTTTTCCGCATCGAACAATTTAACTTTCGGTTAAAACTTGGTTTATGAAAAATGTTCCAACTTCAAATATGTTCTTGTTATATAAATATATATATATCTATATATATATATATACAAAAACAACAATCACTAGGATTAATATTAATTAATAATTACTAACGTCCAATCGAAATTAGGTTTTGCTCTCGGTCACTTATGGCCAGTTTCAGTTTAGGCTAAAAACTTTGTTTTCTTGTCACTAATAGCTCAGTGTAAATAGATAGCTCAAAGTATCTGTTCCAAAACGTATCATTGACTTAGCAGTACGTTTTGGACAAAGTGATTTTTACTTGCTAATTACAGCATGAAAGCCTTCATGCCAACAGCTTATAATAGACAAAAGTGCTTTGAATTCCCTTTCGAATAGATTCACTGGTCATCAGGAAAGAATTAAAGACAGGAGGCGCAGGTACATAAACCAAAGAAAATATCCTTTATTAATGTCTATGCAATTCTTTGTATTCGTCTTGTTAACAGTTTTAAGTGGCATGTAGTCCTCACGTGACTTTATTGAATGGATCCAGCGGAACACCAGTGCTGTTTATGGTTTAGCAACTAGGTTTTATTTCGTGTTAAGGCGGGTATGGGTAGGCATCTCAGGTACTTTCGGGTGATTTTTATATTATTTCAGTGTATTCGTTTTTCTTTATGTTAGAAACACATATAATACTTTATAAATAATTTCTTGCGGTATAAATTGGACGGTTTTATATTTTAATATCTAGACCTATATTCTGAAATTCACTAAAAATAAACATGTAATGCACTTAGGTAGATTTGTAATAGAATTAACATAAATTATTAGTGAATATATACTTAGTAAGGTCTTTTTAGTGAAGTTCAAATATTGTGTCGTAGTCGATAGTCGTTCACACATGTATAATTCAGTTAATTATGTTTAATAGATATTTAGGGTCTAATGGTTAGTGTAGTAATATTGGGAAGTGGTAAGTGTAAATTAACGTTACTAGAAGTATTTATCATTGAATAAAATGCGATTAAAGTTCAGTTTTAGTTTTTGCTTAAAGCATCTTTTTACTCAAACAATACATCGCTTTCAATCATACAAAGGCAAATATATACATAAATTAAACAAAAATTCTTCCGGAAAGTACCACGTACTCGAGGCACGGTGCTCTTTAAATATATATATATATATATAGATAATAACAAATTCATTTTTGATGATTCTTAAATAGATATTATAGTAAACTTTTTTTGATGGAAAGAGCAAGCGGCTCACCTGATGGTAAGTGATCACCGCCGTTCATGGACATTTGCAACATTACAGAGCTTGCAAATGCATTGCTAGCCTTTAAGGGTAGGAATTTTTGAAAGAGGGAGGAAGGACCTCCCCTCTTCCCTCGGAGAAGCCTCCTTGTGTAAGGGAGAGGGGATGGAGGGTAAGGTAGGGAGGGTAGGAAGGAGGGCGGAAGGAAGGAGAAAGGAAAAGGAGGGGATTGGGCCATCAGCCACCTCACTTACTGCACGAAACGCGGAAGCTAAAATACTTCCACTTTCTGTGGGATCGTGGTAATGATCCGGTTCGAACCGGCCCATTCAGCAGTGGGCACAGCTGCGTGGCTCTGCCACCGTAAAACCGTAAGTTTCCAGGAGGGGCTGCAATGGACAATTTTTTAGATCACTGCTTATATCTTCAGCCGTCTTAGGTGTCTAAAAATCTTTTTTGTTTTTTTTTTCAGAAAGTTCAAATTAAGATATCGAATGACACTTTGTGGCACATTTGTCTGTTAACTCCCTCTTTTTCAATAAGCTCTTAATGCGATTGTTTCACGAAACTGTTATAATTAGATTTTCTTTTATGTTGGCTGTTTTTTACTGGCATTAAACATGTATTATAGTTATGTATATGGTTTCGCTGAAGCTAACAAGGTATAAAAATCTGTTGATTATATATAACTATACATTAGGATATATAATCAGTCACATAAATAGAGATATAAAGAAAATGCGTCAATTAGTAATAATATCTTTCAGGTGCAAGTAATTTGTATTAGAAATATTTATATTATTTAATTGTAACATACGATTACTAAAGTCTTTGTCAGCGGCAACCCTAGCGAAATTTTCTTATTTTGCTTGATTTTACAATTGTTTGTCTTTTCCCGAAAATGTATTTCTATTATCTCTACAGTCTATAAGGAAGCTCTTGATTACCTTTCTTGAGACTTTCGTAGGGTCTGCATTTGAAGCCTCCTGACTCATCAAGAAGCAGTCATCCCGTGGGTATGTGCACTTTCTTTTTGAACCTGACCTTTGTATACAACATATGTATGTTGTATACAAAGGTCAGGTTTAAAAGATATGATACGCTAATATACGAAATTTTAATTTTAACAAAACCGTCTTGAGTTGTAATTCTTCAAATAGAGGCGTATATAGCTTTCCAAGGTTTATATAGCTATATGTCTTGGTTTTGCTTTAGTGAATTTTAAGTAATAATAAATCCCTTGTAATTACAGAACTATGTTCCAGACTTCGCAGAGGAGCTCTTAGTATTTTTCGACATAAACATAGTCTTTGTTAATCTTTCGTCCATAGAGTATGTAACAATCTTCAGCGAAGAGGAAGAGCCTCTTCCTCGTTGCCAACCGATGCGTTTTTGCATCTATAACTAAACGTGGTACCAATCTATCACGGGTTCAGTATCAATCTATTTATACGGACTGTATAGACGAGAAAAGCGAAAAAGTAAAAATCATAGTCAATTTTTATTTACAACATTAGTATGGATAACGATATCAACATAAAAGAGTTACATGATTATTAATATTGGGATCGGAACAGGGTAATTTATAAGGAAACATGTCAGTAGATAGTAAAAAAAATATTCATTATTTTTTTTTTTATAAAAAATTAAATTATATACAGGATATACATTATTTATGCAACGAATAAACACGTGACTAGTTTACCGTTGGTAATTTTCCGTATCGCAGTCTGTGTTCCTATATTTGTGTACAGTCTCTATCGTAGTGTTGGGTGGGACCCAACCGCCGAATGCCTTTTCAAATTCTTTGGCGACCGCTATAGTTAGATGATCGTTATACTTCCCCGATACGATTTGCATCCCCACTGGCAACCCTGAGTCGGTGAAGCCTAACGGACATGCCGTAACTGGCAACCCTAAAGCGTTGAATATAGTCAGGTAGCTGCAGTTTAAGAATTTGTAATAGATTTTGTAATGCTCGTGCGCCGGGTACGGGAACGTCGGGTAGAATAGCACCGCGTTCTCGGATAAAGCTTTCTGGAATAGAAAAGATTTTTATTATTAGGTCGCGTTAGATGTTATGATAGTTGACAGGAAAAGCGATAAGTAGTGTGGTGCGGTTTTATTCTTCCAGGATGCCAAACTACGCAAGCAGTGCCGTTTTAAAGGCAATGATTAAATAGACTATACTTTTGTCATAAACAGAAGTAAAAACTGGTGAAATAGTGATAATAATATCTGTAACAATAATGATGTCCTACGCCAATCTACGAGAGATCAACTACTCGAGTTACGGGCACTTATTCTTACTTACACTGAACCGACCTCACAGTAACGAATATCTTAAATCAAACAGTCTGGTTGACAGCTTGTAATGCCCTCACGTTAATAAACAACAGTACAAAGTCATTGTCCTCCGCAGGTTTCGAACCCACGATCTTCGATTTGTAAAGCGTTTTTCTCAGAGGCTGCATTAAAACAAACTGACCAAATAGGACATCACGTTTATGTTACTTCCTCTCGTGCCAACGAACACTGATGTAATACTCTATTTGTATTTTTTAAAGAGCAGGTGGGCAGACCTGACGGAAAATAACAGCCGCTGTTCATGGATACTTGCAATGTCAAATGTTTTACAAATGCGTTGCCCGCCTTTAAGTTGGGAAATTTTTCGGAAGTGAGTGGGGGGGGGGAGTAAAGGAAGGGGGAGGCTGAAAAAGGATGAGGGAGGTGTGGGCCACCGGGCATATCACTCACCGGACGAAGCGCGGAATATCAAATACTCAGTTTACACCGACTGCCTATAAGATAGTAGTAATTATCTGGTTCGAACCGGATGAATGGTAAGACATGTTTTGCAGAGTCCGCCTGAGTTTGTGTCAAGCGTTGCCCTTACAGCCAAGCAGTAAATTTACCTTGTTCCGTATTAAATATTGCCAGCGTAATCAATGGGTACAGAGATACATCCAACCACTGCCGTCTCACATCTCTGTATCAAACGGGCTCAAATTTAATAAATATATATATATATA
>DWHO01002468.1:0-13292 GCA_018247575.1 Eurytides lysithous rurik
TAAAACAACATACCCATCAATATTAGATAATTTTTTGTTAAAATTATATGTCAATTTATTTTGTTTTTAAATTATATATTATGTAAAATATAAGAAAATACAAAAATCATTATTAACATTTTTATAGTATACATGTAACCGACCTATAACAACGATATATTGATTTCCGAGTTGTAGAGCCAGAATAGATTATATATTTTTTTAATTCTTCACAAATAACTTTTTTTTTATTAAAAATATAAACAACACAAAACAATTCCCTGACATGCTGTTTATGAGATGTCATTTCTAGGCCACGTGTACCATTTTCGGGACTCGATAACCGCTTTAATAATTTTTTTCTTATTTTTCAAAGGGAATATATATTACTTCCATAATCATAAATATTAAAACGACAATACATGCAAAACGAAAATAAAATTTTTATTTTATTTCATATTGAATTATTGAAATAAAAATGATATAGAAAAGCTAATATTAGAGTATACCCTACATTCGGCTTTTATTTTCATAAAGCGATTGATTTTGTTAACCCTTTAGCTGCGAGTGTGGCCTATAGACGACATCCGCGCAACGACCTGTATGTACGAGCAGTGGCGGTACTACCATACAAGCTCAAAAACCCGGCTTGCCCTACTAGGGAGTTAAATTTATAAATCTAAATTAGCACATAATTCCCAAATAATTTATTTTTAAATTTGAGCGTTGCGGGTCTACCCTGTTCGACTCTAAAAGTTTTTCATCGGATCGCCACGAACATTACTAGCATTTCCACGGATTCGGCGATCGATGTAAGTTCGAATCGTAATGAATAAAATTATAATAAATAAAATCGTAACTGCACCACAGAGACGAAAACGTATAATTTCCGCAAAACTGTATCTTGGCAAGGCAAGCCTCGTCGCGGCTGTAGAAGTACAGTGCTGACCAAAGGTTTTACACAATTTTCTTATTGCTTACGTGTTATAGCGAAACCGTGGATGTAGTGTTGTGGGAGGGGTAATTGTGTTATACAGAAACCGTGTTATAAGATGGCGTGTTGTAGGAGGACTACTTGTATTTAACAAAAAATCTGAATTAATAAATTCCATACTAAATTACTCTAACTACATTCCTAAATCCGTTATAGCGAACAAGTTATTATAGCTTGAACTTTAAAAAAATACGTATATGTATACAATTATGTACAAAGTCAATTTTTAGGAGTTGGTAATAAGACTCCTATTGGCAGAGGAGTGGGTAAATCATATTTTTTTTTATTTAATTTAATGGATGTCTCTGAATTCGTGTGTAATATAGTAAAAGTTATTAGAAAAACGTCCATGCTTCTGGCAGTACACAGTTTTTAGGACTCCCCATGTGAAGTTTCACGTTTTAAAGCAAAGAAATACCCAAAAAATTATATTGTGGCTAGCGGGCGGCATAGATTCAAAGAATTCACTGGGCATAGAGAAACAACATCTAATATGTCTGGATAAAAAGCATAGCGGAGAACCAGCAACGTTTGTAACTATTTAGTTATTTATTTATTTATTTTTCTTAAAAATAAAAACGCTGCATAAAATAAGATAGAAATTTGTTGTTACAAGGGCTTTGTAGATACATAAATTTCACACCAACCAACGCCCAGATCCCGAACAATGATCTGTAGTCCATACAAATATTTTCGAACCCACGACCTGCTACATGGAAACCAATTACTTAGTATCTGCGCCAATCGGATCATTGAACAGTCCTAAATAGTTACAAAATATTGCGTCATTGTGATGCCATGTTTAAAAAAAACTTGATATAAATGTGGCGAAAATCACTTTTTAAAATTTAAATTGGAGGCTAATGACTTCAGTATCTTCGAGATCAGAACACACGTGTGGTTGCGTATAATATCATTGAAAAGGCAAAGGGTCAATAACGCCTCACGGCTGTACGAGTTTAATGACCTCGTTTCGCGAGCTTTTTTATCATATTCGCAGTTGATGTGTTGTACCGTTATGAGAACGCGGGAGATGTAATTTATATGCATAACATACAGACAATTTTATTGTTTATTATCACGTACATATTTATAAAGGCCAACACATTGTTCGATTTCTTAAATGCTGTTTATGACAAGAACACTTTAAAAAAAGAACTCTATGGTAAAGTTTTTTTTATAGAGTAGGCTAACAAACGAGCAAGCGGCTCACCTGACAGTAAATGATTACCGCCGCCCTTGATCATTTTCAATATAACACAACTTGCAAATGCGTTGTCAGCCTTTAGGAGGCAATTTTTGAAAAAGGTCGGGAGGTGAGTGAGACAGGGTAACTATACTAGTGAGGTATAAAAATTAAATGAAACATTTCAATTAGTACAAAAACAAATTCCGATATTTTAAAATGCATATACACGAAAAATATTAATTGTGACAGTGACATAACAAAAAATCCAAAAACGATTTTTTTAATATAAAATCGGGTGTATAAAAAACTGGACATCTCAATTATAAAATGTAAACCCGCTTAATAAGTTTAATGATATTATAAGTTTCAACTGGCCATAACGTAAAATAAGCAACCGTGCAGAAACCTACAATGGTTGTAAATGTTACAAGTACCTACGATGCCAATAATAAGCCTGAACTTGCTGTGTCATCTTTAAATTTAAATACACTGGCATGCACCAAACCTCAACAATTAATCACAGACATTAATGCTACCCACGTTTTATTATATTCAGTCCCCATTCAAGCCATAGACCGAGCACAAATATTACAGTGTAGTGAATTTAAAACAACAAACCGTCCAGACAATTTAAAAACAGACGTCTTCTTATGTGAGGTAGATTAGGGTTTAGATTTGCGAACTTGAATTGACATGTTGCAAGCTACTAAACAGTCAAAAGCTTACTACTGTTACTTACTCAGTAAGTAACAGTCTATATGTCCCACTGCTAGACACAGGCCCTTAAATACAGGTGTATTTAAGAACACAGGCAGCCACGGGGCCCAAGTGTTTTCTCACGACTTTTTTCTTCATCGTTATATAGTTTTTTTTATGGTGGTAGAGCCACGCAGCAGCTTTCGCTGCTCCTAAATGGGTCAGCTCAAACCGGATAAGTGCCACGACCTCACAGAAAATCAGCGTAAAGTGAAAGTGTTTGTGCTTCCGCTTTTCGTCCGGCGAGTGAGGTGGTTAGTGGCCCTACCTCCTCCTTCCTTCTGCTGCCTCACTCTCCTCTTGCCTGCCTTTCCCTTCCAAAAATTCCCACCGAAAAGGCGGGCAACACATCTGCAAAATATTCTACGTTGCAAATGTCCACGGGCAAGGGTAATTGCTTTTCATCAAGTGAGCCGTTTGCCCGCTATCCCGTCATCTCCATAAAAAAGGCGGTATCAGCAAACCACGACTGACCAGTATTCACTTCCATTTATATCTACAGATATCACTGTTTTCATGGATCTTCTACCACCAACGTTTCAGGTTTTAAAGGGCCCCTAGTTGAGTATGACTTCATCGTAGTCGGTGCGGGTTCCGCTGGCAGTGTTCTGGCTTCACGACTTAGTGAAGGCAAGAAAGCTTCGGTTCTCCTTTTGGAGGCCGGACAGGAAGAGTCGCTGTTTACAGGCGTGCCCGTAATAGCTCCCCTTTTCCAGCAAACGGACTACGTATGGCCTTACTTGATGGAACACCAACCGGGCGTTTGCATGGGTAAGTTCTTCATTTGCTGACTTTAACACATAATATCGACGACTCGTATGGCGCAGCCAATAAGGTATTGGGTTCATCGTCACGAATTGTGAGTTCGATTCCTGCCCGTGATGAATACTTGTATGAACTACAGATAAATCATGAAATCAAATATCGATTATTTTAAGCAGTATGCGGATGTGCCACGGTGACAATCTATATAACAGGTTAAAATTTCAAAATGAAAGAACATCATACCAAACAAAATAACCTAACTACGCTATCTAATGTAATTTAAAAATTTAGATACATAGCTGCAAGTGGCAGTATAAATAAATTCATATGATGACCAACATATAAGTATGCACCCGGCTTTGACGTCACACTTCCATAATGATAAACTTTGATATTAACCAGACCTTCCATAGAGCCGACCACGTTCTAGCTTAGAATTATATTATTATATCATGGATTTCAAACAATGGAATATTTTTTGTAGTTTATTTACTAAAAATCTTATTTAACGTCCATTAAATGTTCCCATTTACAATATGATATTTTAACGAAGGACATGCATAATTACCATTTATACCGTTCGTGTTTCCCATTTAATAATAATAATACGAAATTCTCAATTTGTTCATCTGCTCAAAAAGTTCGCAATTTATTTCGATCCTGTACAGTTTTAACAAAAATTGTGCAGGAATGAAAAACGAAAGATGCTTCTGGCCACGAGGGAAGGCTGTGGGCGGTTCAAGTGTGATCAACTACATGATCTACACACGGGGATTACCCGAAGATTGGAACAGGATCGCCGCTGCGGGTAATTACGGCTGGTAGGTGAGAGAAATTTCTAAACATTTCAATTTTAAATATCGACAGCGACTAGACGGAGGCTTGTCGAGGCTGAGCACTACAAAAGTTTTGCAATACACTACTTCGTCAACAATAATAGTAACAATAATAATAAACGGATTTATTTTCTCACCACAAACACAGAACTACTATAAATAAATAACAGCGTTCAAGATAATCTAAGATTTGTGGGAGATGGTGCTTATAGTAGTATAGTATAAAGACCTATGATACTGCCTCCGTGGTCTAGTGGTAAAGGCCAGCGCTTTACAAACCGGAGGTCGTGGGTTCGAATCCCGCTTCTTGTCGACGCCATCTAGTGGTGGCTTGGAAAAGTCGTTATTAAAAGGTCGGTTTAATGTCACCGCCTCTGCTCCTGATCTCTCCCCGATTGTGTCGGTAATCCTTCCCATCGGCTATGAGAGTAAAGAAAAAATTAGTGCAACTGTGCCTGCGCAAACGCTTGTGCACTATAATATATCCTGCGCACTTGGCTTATCTCTTGTAGATCGGACGCCGTGACCGAAATCGGTCGGGAGAACATTATTATTATTAGTATAACAAAGACTAGTGTTACAAGACACCAGGCCCCAGCCTCTTACATTGCTACTTTCGATTTGTACAACATAAGTGTACAAAATTAACAAACTAGTAAAAAACACTAAATCGATGATATAAGTTAAAAAATTACAAAATATTGGTACGAGATGAAATATAAAGCGCATGTTTACGCGCCAATTTTGGCGAATGTATAAAAGTGTAAGACTGCGTCAAAGTGGAGCAGTTAGTTAAATGTTATTAGTAGGTTTTTTTGTTTTATTGAAGTCTAGTGTTAGGACCAATTTTTTTACAGGTTTTTTTTATTTTAATTAAGGCTCATAGTCTTAATGAGAAGTTTGTGATGTAACTTATTATATAAGTCCCAGAAAACAAAAGTATTTACATGAAAAACTGTGCTTAAATTTGGGAATGACAATTGCATGATAGTTACGGAGGTTAGTTGAGCTGAGTTCTGACTGTAGCGTATGTCGTCTAGTACCCGCTAGTCAAAATAAAGAGTTGAAGTTAAAACCTGAAAGGATTGAACAATATAAGTTTGATCATTATTGATTTACTAAGACTGATTAACATTATTTGCAAAATTATAGCAGATATACAAGGAAATTTCAGTTTACTTATATGCAAGCTACTAGGGTAACCAGAAAACGAACTTTACAGGTGCAAACCACAAAATAGAAGAAGTATACGTCAGTGAACAATTTGCAGTTTTGTGGTCTTCTATCACGTGATTTCAATGGCATGAATTTTCATTTCCCTTTTTACCTTTAACTCTTGCATCTTTAGATTCTTTTTTAAAATTGGAAACACTAACATTTTGCTAAAAAAATAAAAAGGATCTATGAAAAAAGAAAACGCATTTATTCCGAAAAACAGATCTTCACTTTTATATCACTGTATTGTTAAACATTTAATATAATATTACAAAATTACTGACATAAAAGACGGTAAAAATCGAAGAAATTAACTAAAAATGTATGGTGTGTTATATCATAATACGAATACTCAGAATAATGGAGACCGTGCTCTATTAGTAAATTGCCTTATTGATCATTCTGCCCATTTGGAATCAATCAACATTAAGATACGAATCAATTACGTACCTAGGATATTAACAGATAACAGCGTATATGTTTAATTAAAACAAGTTATTATACAAAAGCAACGAGTATACCGTTACAGTACGTACGTTCTGTATATTTAACGACACTCAATTTGTGAACAACATATTGACGTGTAATTTATCAACTCTAACTCGAAAAATAAAAACAAAACATTTAACAGGTCTTACGAAGAGGTATTGCCGTACTATTTGAAAAGCGAACGGGCGAATTTAAAAGGACTATCGGACTCGCCGTGGCACGGGAGAGATGGTGAACTCACTGTTGAATACGTCCCATTCAGGTAATAAGAAACAAATGTGATGTGCAAAAGAATAAGGATCAGTTCACCTTGCAGTTTTTTCTGAAACATACACCACTCTTATTAGTTATTTCACAATTTCAGGTCGAAATTATCAAAAGCCCTTTTGGACGCGGCAAAGTTGTTAGGGCATCGAAGGGTCGACTACAACAGCCCGGATGGATTTGGATTCAGCTACATTCAAGCGACAATGAGTCGAGGAATTCGTATGAGCAGCGCCAAAGCGTTCCTGCACTCGCACAGAAACCGTAAAACCTTACACATTTTATCAAACAGCCGGGTCACGAAAGTGTTGATTAACCCAAATACTAAGACAGCATACGGTGTAGAATTTCACAGAGACGGACATGTCTACCAAATACGGGCAAAAAAAGAAGTAATCCTATCAGCGGGACCAATCGAATCACCACATTTATTAATGCTATCTGGCATTGGACCCAAAAGCCATTTGGAATCGTTTGATATACCAGTTATAAAGGATCTTAAAGTGGGCGAAAGCTTATATGACCACATATCTTTCCCAGCTTTGGCGTTCACCCTAAACACCACAAAGTTGACCATTACCGAGAAAAATATTGGAGTTGTGCAGAATGCTATGTCCTTGATGCAATTTGGCGACGGTCCAATGACTTCACTCGGCGGCGTCGAAACTCTGGGGTACATACAAACAGGCGTGTCTGATGAAATTGCGGAATACCCAGACATTGAAATACTGGGGACGTGTGCCTCAATAGCGACTGACAAGGGGAAATTCGTTGCGAAGGGTATGCGAATGGCCGATTGGCTTTACGACGACATATACAAACCCATAGAAAACGTCGAGAGCTTTACCATCATGATGATGCTGCTGCATCCGAAGTCGAAAGGTTACATGAAGCTTAAATCTAGGGATCCGTTCGAGCAGCCGGCACTGTACGGCAACTATTTGCAGCACCCGAAGGACATCGCAACAATCATAGCCGCCATTAGACACATCGAACGGCTGGTGGACACCCCACCCTTCAGAAAGTACGGTGCGCAGATTCACAAGAAGAAATTTCCTAATTGCAAGCAGTTCGCTTTCGATAGCGACACTTACTGGGAGTGTGCAGTGCGGACTGTTACCGCAACGCTTCATCATCAAATAGCGACGTGCAAAATGGGCCCAGCGACTGACTCCAGCGCAGTGGTAGACCCGGAGCTAAGGGTGTATGGTGTGAAAAACCTACGTGTGATCGACAGCAGCATCATACCGAGAACGACTGCGGCGCACACCAACGCCCCCGCAATCATGATCGGAGAGAAAGGCGCGCACATGATCAAGAATACTTGGGGCATTTAAACAACCTTCAAATAGTTGGGAGAGTAAGGACAGCCAAATAATGAAACTTTGCAGATTAGTTTATTAAGAAAAACAGTGAAAGTGATAAAATAATATTTTTAACGATAAGTCTTGGAAAAATATGTGTATGTTGTGCAACGCCAAATCAAATTACTCTATCTTAAGCGATAAAATAATAAACGAATAAACTATTCATAAAAACGTAAGGTTCTTGTCCGATGCACATATTTATCAATGATTCCTCAATCGATTTTATCTGCTTTAATTAATTTTGTGATAAACGACACTTAAAATACTTTATTACTGTTACTAATTAATAATTATTTAGTGTAAACGCTAATTTTCTTATAAGATAGAAACAATTGAGCTGTAAGGCATTAATCGCCAATTGAGGGCGGTGGGAGACTTGAGACATGAGGTCGCATATATGAATACAAGTGATGCATAACGAATAAATCTTTTACAAACTTATTGGATTGCAATATATCTAAATAAAATGTAGGTAAGCTCGTAGAACATAAAATATAGAAATATACTGTAACATACGTTTAACATACATTAATTTTACGCAGACCAACGCCCAGATCCACAGACATACAGATATATGATTTTCTTTACCAAATTAATACCGCATTATATAAAAATTTTCTTCTCATCCATTGTAACAGTAACTACGTCAAAACTCAAAGATTATTTTTTCTTTATTTCATTGCATATGAATATACCTACCTCCGTTACCTAAAACTTAGTTCGTAAAAATGTTTTGATGTCATTTCTCAGTTGGGTTAGTAAGATACGAGCTGATTATCCGATTGCCTGAAAGGTATGATGATTCATGCATCGGATGGGTAAGTAAAAAGTTAGTCCCTGCTTCTTGTCAATGCCATCTAACGGTGGCTTGTAGGAGTCGTTACTAAGAGGTTTAATGTCACCGCCTCTCTGCCTGATGTCTTGCCCAAAGCAGTTTTTAACAATGACGTTCTAAGATTTGCGTGAACCAGAATTTTACTGGAAACATCGCCCTATAGTGACTTTAGTACTTTCATTTATATTTAAGTTTTGTTTATTCTAAAAATTAACAGAAATATTACAGTTCAATTTCAATTGAGAACGTTATCATTACACTACATGCACACAAATAATAATTGATAACCGGCTTTAAATATAAATGGGAAGCACGTTCAGTCTTTATTCGCCTCGAAAAAATGGCGGGGAAACATCGGAGACCGGGGGAAATGCGTCCCCTACGACTATCAACGCATCTCTCGCACCCCTCTCAATCAGAAAGGTCCCTGTGATAGTATATATGCGTGTATTAACGCATTACTTTAATACACAATATAAATAATATTAGAGAGTTGAAAAATTAAATAATCTGTGTTTTATAAAGTAAATTCAATTAATAAATTTTACGTTTCATATAGTTCGGTTTACTATTTAATACTCGAAAAAAATCGAATGAACACAACACAGTTTCCGTCAATTAATATTATATTTCCAAATGTCGGGGCATAACACAAAATTTTATCTAAAATTCTAAGAAAAAGTTAATCTAAAATACGAGATAAGAACACGATTGTTTACATGTCGTCCTTATCGTGAATAAGCTCGTTGAATGCGTAAGAAGATATATTACAATTAGTATAAAAACAACCTTGAAAGCCTAGAGTCGACTAATTCTCTTCACTTAATGTATCGTAATCTACAAGACGTGATGTACCTATCTAAAACTGTAGTGGATATAAAAGACTTATTACTCACTAAAAACAAAAATATAATGCTCGTTTATCTCAGATGTAAACGCTAATAAAACAATAGTTGCAACAACAGTGACGCTCTAAATAAAGTTAAACTGTCATGTATTTTTTTTTTATAAATTCACCTACAAATGGGCTCTACAACATAGCACAATGGTATAAGGAAAATGCTATTCATAAATTACCTGAAACTATAAGCGCCTCGTTAGGCCCGACAGTGTGAATATTGCCCATATTCTTCTCGTACACCAAACACTCAACTAAACACTATAGACAAAATTTATTTATTTACCCAATTCACGCAACAAATTTTTATGTAAAACAAAACTGAACTAAAAAGTATTGGTATTACGGAAGCTGCATTTAAGATAATTTAATCAGAAATATTCACTTAAACACGTAAAGCTTGTGTTTTAATAACTAAAGTGGTGTCAGATTGGATGTCAAAAATATTCATTCAATGATCATGCGCGCGCATGACATCATCCGTGTGGATACACGAGGATTCGTGAAAAGGCTGGTTTCAAAAACTAGGATACAAATAAGCTGCATTCAAATACAACAACTTATTTTTTTCTACAAAACAAAATGTCGCTCCTAATAAGTTTATACTTTTAGAAAATTCATAAAAGTATTATAACAATATTGTCATTTTGACGGTTACAGATTCCATAAACAAATGGACATTTTCACGTTCCTCATGACACTGTATAACTGTATCACAATTGAAAAAGTTTTATAATATTACATAAAAGAATATGTTAAAATCTACTAGTAATATTATTAGGATTGAATAAAAAAATTTTTACGCCTAATTTAATTTTGTAAAATACTTTGTGAAGCCTAGCTTTAAAAAGTTATGTAAAACTGTAAATAAGTAGACAGTCTATCTTAGAATAGAAAACATAAAATTATAGTATTATTAGTTTTAAAAAATGATAATGATTTAAAAAAATATTTAAAAAGACAATATCTATAGCAATGCTGATGATTTCACAGCCATAAACAAGGCTATGAACTCTCGACGAGTCTATGACACGAACAATTTGTGATTGTTTGCAAAATAATTTGTAATTTTTATGTGATAGCTAATGTTAATAGTAGCAAGTTTTAATAATAATTAAGAAAGGTACTATATGAACAAAAATTGTTATTAAATATAACTGTTTAATTTACGCTAACAAAGTCATAAAGCAGGTTGACGCATTGTTACGAGTATCATAAATTCTTGTGTATGGTATATACCCTCCAATTTTTCAAATGTTTCAGTTTCGTTTAAGCATCTTCACTCTGAAATCCATATAAAATGTCTGATACAAGTGACTTGGATCGTCAAATAGAACAATTAAAAAGATGCGAAATAATAATGGAGGCCGAGGTTAAAGCACTCTGTGCTAAAGCCCGCGAGATCCTTGTAGAAGAAAGTAATGTACAACGAGTTGATTCTCCAGTAACGGTATGTGTAAATTTCATTGTTTTCATTTAATCTTTAATGGAATGATATGAAAATCCATACTCCACCTTTTTACTTATAAGGTGTATCAGGTTAAATTTGAATGCGGTTTTTTGAATTTTTTTGGGATTTGGGACGTTTGATGGTAAAATCACTCTAGTCCAAAAATTATACCTCTAAATTGTTGCTCAATTGCTAAAAAGAAATTAACAATAGTAAAAATCTACTAATAACATATGATGAATTCATTAAATGGTAGTAACTAATAGATATTTTCTCTATATTATGATACATTTTATAGGTTTGTGGTGATATCCATGGCCAGTTTTATGATCTGAAGGAACTTTTCAAAGTCGGTGGGGATGTGCCAGAGACTAATTATCTATTCATGGGTGATTTTGTTGACAGAGGATTTTACTCGGTGGAAACATTTTTACTGTTACTAGCCCTGAAAGTAAGTTATAGAGTAATAAAAATTAATAAATTTTATACTGTGTGATATTATTAAATAGTATGTAAATCAATTTTACATTATACTGTATACAATTACTGTATATATAAATATACTTGTAAATTCGTCAAAATATTGTGGGTATCGCTTTATCAGTTTTAAATTTCAAATTTACTAAAATAGAATCATTGATTGTGATTGCTTATATTGACCAACCACAATGATGTACCTGCATGGTAAAGAAAAAATTAATGGGTTATAGTGATGTGTTGCCTATTAGAGTCAATTTTTCAAAAATAATGCCTGATTATAGTGAACAACATGAATCCTATCAGTTTTGTTTGTTTTCACAATTCTTTCTCATGTGTGTGTGGTGCAATTTGTTTAATCTTATTCCTAGAGACTAATTATTAGTTTAACAATTGTACTCAAATTGTGATGTATTTGCCACTCGCCTTTAATGTCAATTTCATAAAAAGAACTAATATAGTATTTTAGTTTAAAAAGAAATTAACTAATAATGTGACTAAATACTACAATTACAGGTTCGTTATCCAGATCGTATCACACTAATTCGTGGTAACCATGAATCTCGTCAGATTACCCAAGTATATGGCTTCTATGATGAATGCTTAAGAAAATATGGATCCATAACTGTATGGAGGTAACAATATTCTACATATTTATGGTGGTGGTTAGTGACGCATTTAAAGATTGTAGCTAAATAACAAGAACAACAGCTGTTGCTTATTTAAAAAATATATACAAATCTGGTATTATCCACAAATTAAAAAATTCTTTTTTAGTGACTTCACTAGATAAATTAAACAATAATTTGTACAAACAGATTTATATTTATATATTCCTGTAAGGTAAGTCAACAGTATTATGCTATTACCGTTTCCTACTTCTATGATTTACATAAACAAATTTTATCTATTAAACTGAAAAAAATATTAATTTTAGTCAGCGGGGTGTCCTGCTCTTAAATTTTAACAAGGGAGCTTTAGCTTCTGCTCTTCGTCCATCTGCTTCTCTTTCATTTATTATTAGAGACTCACTTGAAAATATTTTCATTAAATATTCTATGGCTTAGTAGTAGTTCTAATTCTCATATTCACCCTCCTTTTTACTGTTCTATTAAGTCTAACATTATCTTTCAGGTATTGCACAGAAATTTTTGATTACCTTTCCCTTTCTGCTATTATTGACGGGCGGATATTCTGTGTGCATGGTGGACTAAGTCCATCAATACAAACTCTTGATCAAATACGCACAATTGACCGCAAACAAGAAGTACCACATGATGGACCTATGTGTGACTTGCTATGGAGTGACCCTGAAGGTTAATTGGTTTAAACTTTTTTATATACTTAGTTTGTATCATAATACTCTACAATGTACTGTCTCTCTATACCATTACACTATAATTGACTGATTATTTAAATCTAAAACTATGACAATTTTTTTTTTCATTTTTTTTTGTTTTTTTATATGGATTTGATATGCATTTTCTGTAGGAAAAAAAACAAAACGTGATTGCGAATATTTTTCATTAATGCTTTCTATATAATCTATTTGTGCGCGCGCACACGCGCACAACTTAGAGGGAGGACTGCTCATTACATGCCACTGTAGAGAACTCTTGTGAAGTCTACCTTGGGGTAGAGCTGTGTCGATCGTTCGTTTATTGTGACTCGGGTCAGTCGCGACCCACAGGGTAGGTGATTGAGTCAAAACGATTCGATCATTTGGGTCGCAGCTTGAATTTCGTTCATATTATCACATATGATTGTGTCATCGTGTT
>DWHO01002469.1:0-13292 GCA_018247575.1 Eurytides lysithous rurik
GATCAGAGCGCATAAAATTTATGTATGTAAAACGCCCTTATAACACAAGATATTTCTATCTTACAGTAGGGGAAGTGTTTTAAAAAAAAATATGTTAGGGAAAATCACTTTTTTCGGCCTACCGATCCCTGGGGTGAAGGAGGTCAAGTACCTAACGATAACGTTCAACTCTTAGAATGTTGCTTAGAGCTCACATCCATAATATTAGGAATATTGCCGCATCCATCGTCGGCCAACTTCATTTCCTTACGAATCCAATAAGTAAACAATGTGAAGCCAAGTATAGATCTATCACGTTATATGCATGTATGATACATTTAACGATGGTAGAGCCACGCTGCTGCCACTACGCGTCATTCCCGGTGGTTGAGGTGGCCGGTGGCTCCCCCTCCTCCTTTTCCAGCCTCGTCCCCCCTTTCCCTTCCAAAACTTTGAACCTTAAAGGCGGGCAAAGTATTTGCAATACGTTCGACATTGCAATTGTCCATGGGCAGTGGTTATTGCTTCCCATTAGATGAGCAGCTTGTTGGATTGCCCGCCTGCTACATTAAACTGCCTCCGTGGCCTAGTGGTATAGGCCCGCGCTTTACAAAACGGAGGTCGTGCGTTCGAATCCTGCAGAGGGCAATGACTTTGTGCTGTTGTTTCTTGGTTAGGTTAGGGCATTACGCGATGATCTCCGATTGGCTCGAAACGTAAGATGATCCATGGATCGGATGGGCATGTAAAAAGCCGGTCCCGGCTTCTTGTCGACGCCATCTAACGGGGGCTTGGAAGTCGTTATTAAGAGGACGGTTTAATGTCACCGTCTTTGCGCCTTATTTCTCTCCGGTCGTGTCGGTTATCCGTCCCATCGGGCTATAAGAGTAAAAGGAAGAGTGAGTGCACCTATGTCTGCCCAAATGCTTGTGCACTATATCCTTGCGCACTTGTCTGATCTCTTGTAAACGGCCGCCGTGGCCGGAATCACTCGGGAGGACATTATTGTTACTCCATTAAAATAAAAGTACATCTTTCGCACGCGTAGATACCTCATATTTATATGAACATCTGCAGACTGCAGGCTTCCGAGAATACGCGAACATTTCAGAGATCTCAAGTTTTTCGGAAAAGTTGAAAGACATCCCAACCTTTTAGGGGTAAATGCAACAAGTTATCAACCAGACTCTAACACATTATTTACATTACTAATACATATGCTATATGTAGCTAACTTATTTTTGGAATGGGTTGAGGAAAGTGCCAAAATATCTATGTTATCTTTCACAGCATGTGTATATCGTTTGTAAAATTAATGAGTATAGGGTATTTTGTGAATGTTTGATAAACCAAGCTCATTATCCAATTTTTCAAATTCTCACTTCACCAACTAGCTGTTAACACCATGTATTGGACTTGCTCCATGTTTGATGCTTTGATATCTTGTGAAAAATATCAATCAAATAAATGCCAAACAAACAACTGACAATCAAAAGTTATGTATATAAATTATTGTTTAAAGGTACATAATATTTTTGGGATATGAAGGAACATTGAATTAAGTCAAATGCATATAATTTTTTGCTATGTAATTTGTTGAAGAACAGAACAGAATATAACTAGAGCACTATATATGCACAACTCAATTTATAAGTTTTATGAATGTGGTGTCGCCTCCACAAAAGCCAAAGGAGGCAATAATTAGTGGTATTTGTAGTTCCTGTGGTGCTCTGAAAAAAGAAAAGAATCAAGTATTATCTGTCTTTTATAATGCTTTATAATATGATGGATTAGGATTGTACAAATTATTGTATTATTCTCATATTTATATATCTCAAGATATCATAGGGAAATGTCAAAGTATAAACATATTCAAAATTATTATAATGCTGCTTGAAAAATTGGTTTGTAAGAAACTTTCCAAAGATACAGCATTTTTGGTTGTGTTATAAATTTTTATATAAAAAGAGCTATGTAAAGTAAAATAACAATAGTAAGGCCCACTCTAATAAAGATGAGCAATGCAATTGCAACCTTTTGTGTATTAATCACTCGAGATTACAGCGATCACTACCAGAGTTATCCTATATATCCCATATTATGTATAGGAACTCATGGTAAGGGGATACACTTATTAGTAGTATGTTGGTTGCCTCACTCTATTAAGAACTAAGTATGTTCAAAATTGCTTAGTTAGTAATAGATCTAAGATGGGTTATCTATATGGCCAGTAATTTCACATATAGCATTGCACTCCAAACTGGCTTACAGTATTTTTGAGTACTACCCCAGAAAAATTTCAAGAGTGAAACCTCTAATCAAATTAAAGAAAAACATAACAAAATGGATATCCATTATAGTTGTTAATTCTTACTTAATTATTGCAATATGTTTATTAAATAAACTAAAATAATATATATATATATATTTTTAATAAAGTCATAATCACTGTAGAATTTATAAACTTACTCATCTTGCCGTAGTTGATCATATAGAAGAAAGCCATTGATCCAACCATCAGCTGGAAGAACGGAGCCATTCCAACCCTCTTTGGTTGTACATATTTATGTTGCCACCTCCACCAAGCTGGTAAAATAAAAATAAAAGCTATAGTTAGATAATTATCATATTTACATTGCTATATACCTTTCTTTCTCTATTTGTTTTTTTAATGTAAAAACCAAAATTAAGACATTCTGTATATATTCAAAATAGAATTCTTGAAAATCTCATATGTCATTTTTTAGATATCAAAAGGATCACCTCTTTACGGTTTTTTTTAATATCGAATAATACGATAACCTCAAAGTAACTTAAAGAAATTACCTCTGCTGCAAGCACCCATCAAAGCGGATGGAGTCTTGTTCCTGCGCCCAAACCATGATCCAATCTCGTTCAACTTAAGTTGCCCAAATGGGGTATCAGCTGTAAAACACGAAAAATTGTAAATTACATAATCAAATATTTTACTATCCGAGGGTAAAATAAACCAGTGTTAACTCACGTTTTCCATAGTACCGAGCCGGATCGTATGGCCCATGAACAGCTGGATTGTACTCTTTAGGATAGTCTCCAAAAGCCATGATTGTCCGGGATTCCAAAGTTTCCAATAAAAATGGAACGATGGAATGAGTTGCGCAGACAATATCTGTGAAATTTTAGGAGGGCCGATGTCAATGTCAAATAATCGAATTAAATGATAGTATAGGCTATCATCATTCCTAAAATAAATGTAGAATACAATAGTTTTTACGATAGTTTTGTGGTATGAACTTTATTTCATGTAATCGCTACAATAATTTGAATAACTCTGAATTTTTTGGAACAGATTTTTTGTAAATCAAGCTGATTATTTTCTTAATACATGTTAAAAATAGTATTTCCTTTTTAGTGTACCGAATTAAGTTTCAATTTTATAACAAATATCGGAATTTCATTAAAATAGAAAAAACTTTTGTTTATAAAATGTGATATTTTGGATACTTAATAATTTGAACATACGATTAGTTTCAATAAAGCGTCTGTATTTTTTTGACAGATGAAGTATTGTGTTAATGAATTTATTATCTGTTAGAATTATACAGCAATTTTTGTTCTTCGAGTCGTGTAAAATATTTCGCATTTTCGGTAAATAAAATTTTCCAAAATGGTTCTGGAAAGTACAATGATATGTGTCGATAACAGTGACTATATGAGAAACGGTGATTTTCTTCCAACAAGATTGCAAGCCCAACAAGATGCTGTGAATTTGGTGTGCCATTCAAAAACACGATCCAATCCCGAAAATAATGTGGGGCTACTTACCCTTGCCAACGTAGAAGTACTCGCTACCCTTACTAGCGATGTAGGCCGTATATTGTCTAAGCTGCATCGTGTGCAGCCTAATGGAAATATCAATATTTTAACTGGTATACGTATCGCCCATTTAGCTCTCAAACATCGCCAGGGTAAAAACCATAAAATGCGCATTGTAGTGTTTGTTGGCTCACCTATTAATACCGATGAAAAAGAATTGGTTAAACTAGCAAAGAGATTGAAGAAGGAGAAAGTTAACTGCGACGTCATTTCTTTCGGAGAGGACAGTGATAATAATCCTTTGTTGACATCCTTTGTTAATACACTTAATGGTAAAGATAATACATCTGGAGGTAGCCATTTAGTGTCTGTTCCTGCTGGTGGATGCGTTGTTTTATCTGAAGCACTAATTTCAAGTCCTTTAATTGGTGGCGATGGTGCAGGACCATCGGGCTCTGGTTTGTCACCATTTGAATTTGGTGTTGACCCTAATGAAGATCCAGAGTTGGCTCTTGCTTTACGTGTATCCATGGAAGAGCAAAGGCAGCGGCAAGAAGAAGAGTCACGGTGCCAGCAAGGTAGCACTGACACGGAGATGAAAGAAAATAAGCCGGGTGATGCTCAAAATACGGGTATGGAAAGAGCTCTTGCTATGTCTCTGGGCCGTGAAGCCATGGAACTTTCTGAAGAGGAACAGATTGCTTTAGCAATGGAAATGAGCATGCAGCAAGAGGCACCACAAGCGGAGGAGAGCATGGATGTGTCAGAGGAATATGCTGAAGTCATGAATGACCCTGCTTTTCTACAAAGTGTTCTTGAAAATCTTCCTGGAGTTGATCCTCAGAGTGAGGCAATCCGCAATGCTATGTCAACCATTAAAAAAGATAAAGAGGACAAAGATGATAAGGACCAAAAGGATAAGGATGGAAAAGGATCAGGATCTAGTTCAAAAGAGTGAATGCATTTTACAATTTTTTTTTATTAATAATAATTATGCTTGTAATCTTTAAATAATGCAAATGGCACTTGCTGTCTACACTGTAATTAGAGAATTATAACTGTGAACAATGTTTGATTTTCACTTCCATGAAATCCAATTGAGACCTTCTATTTGAGTAAACCCTGTAATAAGAGGTTTTAACATTCTAGATTAACTATGACTACATCTTTCTTTATTTTTAACCCTTCACTAAACAGTTAGTGTAACATATAAACCACAAGCAAAATAACCAAAAGAAATGTTATACATTTGTCAATTATTATTATATATAATTATTTACATTAGTGTTATAAACAAATTCAAGAATAACATTGAGTTCACAGTGGAGAATATTATTGAATCATTATACAAGTGTAGTGATCGTGATATTCGGACCTAAATAGATATTCTGTCAAATTAAATTATTTTACTTATATTAACTTATAATAAGATAGTACAGGTTACAATTATATTTACACATGTGTATTTACTAGTACTGACAAGTGGCTTTTATCCGCCTTTTGTTTTATTT
The DNA here is from genome assembly GCA_018247575.1 of Eurytides lysithous rurik. Lineage (NCBI taxonomy): Eukaryota > Metazoa > Arthropoda > Insecta > Lepidoptera > Papilionidae > Eurytides > Eurytides lysithous. The sequence continues at coordinate 5,286 of DWHO01002469.1, forward strand.
TTGAGATAAAAAATTTATTTCAAATACTACATTAATCAATTTATCACTCTTTCACTGCTTAAAATACTTACTTGATTTGTCCCAAAACCATTTACTTTTGTATTTTTCCTTGGCTTTTCTCAGTTCTAACCTTCGCTGAGATTCGTTTGGTGGATTGGGCTTACTGGGGACTTGTTTCTCATAAACTGAAAAGTCTCTGTTTTTCACCATAATGCAATCCAATTCAATTCAATCAATTGTATGGTGTAACCTGACTCCTACTATAGTAATTGTGGTTATTATTATATTAACTAAGATGATTTCTTACAAAATACACAGCACACAAAAATCTAGTTTTTGTGCTATAAATTTGAACTCTGTAGAATATTGTTTTAGTAAGGCAAGTACAAATGCAAGTAGTCAGGATAAATAGTAAAACTTTTTCTTCTACTGTGAGATAATATATAATTGTTTAAATGACATATAGTATAAAATTTCACAGGGTCCAATGCTCAGATTCAATCCAATTGTCAAATCAAATCAAAATATATTTATTCAAATAGGTCTTTGTATCAATATCTGTAGTGCACACCAACACTTGCTACAACTGAGATTATAATCAAGACCCGTGATATTCAAGCCAACAGCTTATCAAATGCTTGATCTATATTATGTATTTTTTTATTTAAAAGTAATCATTTTACGTAATTTCATTTTAGGCTCCAAAATGAAATTACAAAAATGTTTTGTTGACTAAAATTACAAATTTAGATGTTTATTCTCTATTTTACCTAAATTAAAATTTTAAACATAGGAACAGACACCAAACTAGACACCAAATACTTTTGCTCATCACACAAATACATTTGTACAGGTTACAAATCGAACTTACATGACCTTAGGATTTAGTCAGGGGCATTAATCGACACATTATTGGGCCAGCCTAAGTCTAAACAATGTTTTAATTTTTTACCGTTTCTTATTTTTCTTTCAATATTGCGATCAATGACTCTCCTACTTCCTAAAAGAATTCGCGAACTTTTAATATCTTCCAACCCTGGTCCATGCCACTTTCCATCACAATTCCTTACTGAAAACGGAAAAAATGATTTTTAATGCAAAATATCACTTCTTTAGAATACAAATAAGTATAGGAGTAACCCCTAATGTCATGGGAGAAACTTTAGTATTTCTTGAAGCCTTTTTTTTTTAATGGAATAAACGGTAAATAAGTGGGCAACGATTATTTTCATGAATATTTTCAACATAATATGCGAATGCATTACAGGCCTTAAAGGTGGGAATTATTTTGAGAGAGCAACCGGACGAAACGGGGAAACATAAATTCCACTTCACAGTTCCTATTTTTGTTTTCAAATAATGCATGTTCTACATCAGAGGAAAGGCTCACAAATAATAATTTTCTTTGCCTTTATAAATAATATAATAACAATTTGTCCCGTACCATCCCACAATGTTCTTCGCCTGAGAAGAAACTCGTGTTAAATATTAAAAAAAAAAATAATAATAATAAAATAACCGTTGGCCGCACTCGATAACTGTTGGACTTCTCTGCAGAAGGAGAATTTCAGCATTTCGATCCGATTACGTCTGGTTAATTGTTTCATCTCATCTTTCGGTTCTGTAAAACGATAATTCGTGATCAAATATTAACATGCCATTTGAAATTACAAACGAGTAAAGATGTTTTTAATATAATAACGATTTCCTCCCGTCCAATTTCGGCTACGGCGGCCAATCATACACAGGTGCTAGATTCAATTTTTACACACCGACACATCTTACGACATCTTACTTATTATAACCGAGTGATCATCTGGTAATACTCCAATTCAATTGAGAAATAGTAATAGAAATAACAACACCAAGTTGTTGTTCTCCACGGGATTCGAACCCACGACCGCTGATTTTTTAATCGTGAGCCTATTGACCATAAAGCTCTTGGGATCATACTTTGTGTCATATATATTTAATAATACCATATCTCTTACTCGAACTCTGCTTATTATAATTTAAAGTTCTGCGTTCAGTAATCGGCAATCTAGTGTTCAATTCTGCAGTATCTGAAATCAGGAACACAAGAAAATTTAAGACAATACATAATTTAGAAGAAATAAGCTTTAACAACAATAACTGACTTTAGAATGGCACTTATTGAAAACGACTGATATTTAAATAAGCAAACTGTAAGACGTTTTGTTACTTGTTAATTTAAATATGACTGAAAGCCAAGATCGTACAAGGCAATTTTTTGTATATTTCGAGATGTTCCCGCTTATAAAATATAGTACTTTTCCTATAAAAGCTCCTGAACTACGATAGATTTGTTTGTGTCGGTATTAATTAAGAGACGTGTATTCATATGTCATTTATAGGTCGTGAATATATTTATACCTGTCGGTTGTCTTTTGCTTGAAGTACGAGCCATTTGTACTCTAGGGCTCGTGTTGAACCTTGGTTTATCGTCTTTAAGTGACTGATGTCCTAAAATTTAAAAAATAAACATTTTTCGATATTTTTTTAATTTTAAAAGGTTTATTGTAATGTATCGTAGAAATATCTTTTGATGGGATTATAATTTTTTTAATTTATTCGATGGTAGAGCTGCACCCGCTGCTGAATGGGACGGCTCGAACCGGACAAGTACCACGACCTCACAGAAAATGGGGGTAAAGTGGAAGTGTTTTTGCTTCTGCGTTTCGTCCGGAGAGTGAGGTGGCCAGTGGCCCACTCCTTCTCCTTTCTTCCTCCCTCTCTCACTCTCATCACTAGCTCCTTATTCATCCCCGAGGGATCCCCTTATTGTTTCCTTTCTCCTCTTCCCTCCCTCTCACTCTCCTCCTCCCTTCTCCTCCTTAAAGGCTGACAACGCATTTGCTAATTTTGTAATGCTGCAAATGTCCATGGTCGGTGGTGATTCCTCGGCGGTGCCGACCCTCCTTCTTCCTGCTTTTTCAGCCTCCTCCTCCATGTTCTTAAATCCCTCACCCACTTCCTGCCTTCCTTTCCGAAAATTCCCATCTTAAAGGTCGGCAACGCATTTGAAAAACGTTCAACGGTGCAAATGTCCATGGATAGCGGTTATTGATTTCTATCATGTGAGCCGCTCGCTCGTTTGCCCGCCTACTCCATAAAAAGAAAAAGTTGAGAGTATTCTTCCATCTACTTGAATCTAGATGAACAACCTCACTGTTGATTGCAATATGCACAAGGACAATTCAGGTTTGGCAATCTAATATCAATTGGGACTCGGCGGCTGCAAAACGGAGGTCATTGGTGGAATTGCGCGGAAGGCAATGACTTTGTGTTGTTGTTTCTTGGTTGGATTAGGGCATTACGGGCTGTTCAACCGATTGACTGAAAAGTAAGATGATCCATGCGTCGGATGGGCATGTAAAAAGTCGCTTCCGGCTTCTTGTCGACGCCATCTAACGGTCGTTTGAAGAAGTCGTTATTAAGAGGTCGGTTTAATGTCACCGCCTCTGCGGCTTATCTCTCACTGGTCGTGTCGGTTATCCGTCCCATCGGACTATGAGAGTAAAAGGAAGAGTGTGTACTATGTCTATAATAACGCTTGTGGACTATAATATATCCTGCAGTCTTGGCTGTCTCTTCTAGATCGGCCGCCGTAGCCGGTATCGGTCGGGAAGACATTATTATTATTATTACCAATTGGGACATTCACAATAATTTACTATCGCAACACAAACTATAGAGTGCTCCTGACGTTGTGTACTCACTTTTCAAGAGGGCTGCCGCTCCCCGATTCACGTTCGCGCCGCTTTTGCCTTGGGTGTCATAGCTTCCATGCCTGCCGATACAATTTAAATGCCTCGCCGTGGCTGACAAAAAAAGAAACATCAGCTGCAATAAAATCATCACCAACGTTGAACGCCACGTAATGGGACTCGCTTCGTAGCCTCAATGTGACCGTTCATGACCGAGGTAGGTGAACACACTCGCTGCGACATGTTCGATACAAACATGGACAGGGTCACATATAGAGGGTTCCAGGCCATCAAAACAGTGCAGTGACCCTGGCCCCTAGTTACTTTCCAAATAAAATGCACTTTTTTTCTTTTTAGTCGAGTTATTCAATAAATAATTTATTGTGAAACCAAGCAAATTATTTTAGAAAACAAATATAAATAAGGGGCTCTAACCCCGGTACACAAAAGTAACTGCTCTTAAAAATATGACACGTCCCCTCATATCTCAACTTAATAAACTCGTATATTTTAAAATATTGTGTGCCGTTGTGATGCTTGCAAAAGGTCTCTTAAATTTGTCGTTGAACCTGTTTTATTGACGAATGTTCTGTCGATGTGTTGGTAGTAAAATATTATGTGAAATAATTACTGTGGAATAAAATTTGAAATTTATGGTACGAGTTTAAGATCTCACAATATGTTTTATATTTTACTCATAATGTATATAAGAACAAATACCTTGCGAGGTTTCATTTGGCTTTTTTATCGCTAAATTCGTGATGACCGCTGTTGCCGGAGGCATAAAACCACTTATAAAACCTGTGGAAAGTTTTATGTGACATCAAAGTGTGTTATTTCGCAGTTTTGTCGTATCTTCTGGACAAAAATTATTTTCTTAGTTTAACCACATCAACAACAGAATATTCCAATTTACTGGGTCAAGTAAGTTTTAAAAAGAAAGATAGTTTATATATGTAGTTACTACTTTCAAGATTTAGAGATTTTCAAGATACGACATTTCTTCTATCAGTTGTTGATATGGTTAAACTAAGAAAAGATTTTTTATCCATTTATTATGATAAATTTGTGATTATTTTTTGAAATCCTGTTATATACATGTATAGTTGGAAAATATGTTATAGAAACGAATAATAAAAAAACTTCCACTTACCAAATGGGTTCAAATCTTTTGTGGGCAATGTCGATTTACTGCGATTCGCGTTTGTTAATTTAGAGTTATTATTAAAGACGTCTTTAGGACCTGAAGATTTTTAAATTTTATTATGTCTTTAAACAAATTAAAAAATTATCCTTGTAATTAATACAGATTATACGTTTATTCCTAAAATAAACAGTAATCAACACTTCATGTTAAGGCGTCAATATTTATATCGTGAGCTACAAAGACAAAAGCGTCAAAAATTCTTTATGCTATATAACCATTTTGTAGCTAATAACAGCCTTAGTAAGAATTCGCTCTGAAATCAATCATAATATTTGCAACTTACTGAACGAATTGCCCCCTCCATTGGGATTTGGCGCATTTGTAACCTGCATTAGTATGTCGTTTCCAGGTCGACTCGAAAGTGACTCTTGTCTTGGTTCTTTCTCGATTATTCCTGAAATTGGGTTATTTGAAAAGTACGTAAGGAGTTAAAGTATATACAGTAGGAGCCGAACCATTTTTTTTTATGGAGTAGGCGGGCAAACGAACAAGGGGCTCACCTGAGGGAAAGCAATAACCGCTGCCCATAGACATTTGCAACTTCGAACGTTTTGCAAATGAGTAGACGGCCTTTAAAGAGAAAATTTTTGGAAGGGATACGCAGGAAAGGGGAGGGGGAGGCAGGAAACAGGAGAGGGGAAAAGAAAGGGGAAAGTTGGAAAAGGAGGGAGGGTTCGGGCCATCGGTCACCTCACTCGCTTAACTTTTTGTTTTTTTTTTACGAAATAGTATCACGCAAAGCCAATTTGGATGTCACGCAACTCAAATGTCGAGCGCAAGCGTGTTATGGACAAGCGTGCTGCTTACCATCAAGCGGACAATTCTGTTGTTTCGCCGCTTTATACATTAAAATAAAAAATAAAAGTATTTACATTAGCAACACTGCCAGTGCCCCATGCGAACTCCGCAAGAGTCCTACCTACCACTTTTAAATTATTCTACCGAAATGCGGCATTGAAGAAAAACGTTTTCAGTGTTCTAGCTTTAAGGGCAGTGTAAGGAGAAGTTAACTGCCTCCGTGGCCTAGTGGTATAAGCCCGTGTTTTACAAATCGGAGGTCATGGGTCGAATCCCGCGGAATACAATGACTGTGTTGTCGTTCTTAGTTTGGTTAGGGCATCACAGTCTGATGACCCGTTTGCCTAAATAGTAAGATGATCGACGAGGTCGACGCCATCTAACGGTGGTTTGGAGAAGTCGTTATTAAAAGGTCGGTTTAATGTCACCGCCTCTGCGCCTTATCTCTCTCCGATCGCATCGGTTATACGTCCCTTCGGGCTATGAGAGTAAAGGAAGAGTGAGTGCTCCTGTGTCTGCGCAAACACTTGGGTACTATAATATATCGAGTGCATCTACAAGAGATCGGCCACCGTGGACGGAATCGGTCGGAAAGACTTTATTATTATAAGGAGAGGCAATATGAGGCATAGGGAAAGACCATCTCGTGATTCTGTGGATCAGTAAACAAAGCGAACACCACCGCCTATTTATGTACAACGTATTTGATGTAGGTTTCATGCCAAAAATCATGCGTGACAATGCGAAAGGATTTTCATATAACGGAAAACTGTAAGTAGTAGTAGAGGGAGGGCACCACCACATTGCCAGTAATTTTACCGCCAAGTAGTGGTGTGCTAGCGTACTTTCCGGTTTAAAAGGCAAAGCCAAACAGTTTTTAACAGGTGTGTGACGTTGTATTATGTGCAACCACGTCGATTGTATCAGGCGACTTTATTTCTTAGGAAAAAATGGCAAATAAAGACTTAGGTACGTTTCTTTTTCTTTATGAATGCTCCACCAGTTCAAACGTATGGATCCGTTTTTTAATTAATATTAACATTTATAATTTTAAATAGCACTAAAGTCATTTCGGACCAACCATAAAAACAAAGAACTATATAATTTATTTTTAATTTGTTTAGATCTATTTTTACAACAAACTGTACCAAAGTGGACATAACACAGTATGACATTTTCTACCAGCCAATCTTAGGAGGGCCATATCAGAATAAATAGTCTAAGTAAGTCTTAAGTTTACTTGTATTGATTTGTTGTGTATAACTGAATACTACAAATAGTTAAAATTAAACTAATGTGCAGATTTAATTGCTGTTTTAGTTTGATTTTAATTCTCGACCTTTCAAACACTTGGCAAAGTCCGTGGTCATGACACACTAAAAATCCGTAGATAAGTTTCATTTCAACACTATTTAAACTTGGTTATAATACTGGAAAATATTCCGAATACTATTCACATAATGAAACAAATTTATAACTTAGCTTTACATTTTAAATTTGTGAAATAATAATGAGCAAAAAAACAACTCTAATTAAATATATACCTCTTTATTTATTTAATATAGTATATACATGACAGCAGTCCAAACAATTTTATATATCTAAATTACATACAAACTACATTAACACAACTCAGTCACATATGCTAAGGCAACATTTTATATGATTATTAAAGAAACAAATTAAGGGTAACTAAAAGATAAATTTTAATCCATATTACAAAACGCCAACAGTTTACATTTACGAGATTACTTGATATTAATCAACAAGCAACATATATACACCATACATAAATATGCGGTATTGGTGACCCAATGTAATATTTTAGTTGCAAAACATAGAAAAGTGTTAGAGATGCAATAATCTTTTACTTATAGGAAAGATAAATTTGTACAAAAAGGTCAATATCTTGTAGTATTGCTAATTTGCAAAGTTTCAGAGAGGTGCATTGAACATTTCATAAACCTTCATTTTTCCTTCATTTTAAAAAGTAAAGTAACTTACAGTTTCATTTAACTCATACAATTCTTTTGAAAAGTGTCCATCCGACACTGTCAGTTAATTTACGGTTTGGTACTAATGTGTAAGCACTACTGTGTTCCTTTGGAGGACAATGTCGCCAGGGTAATTATTGGGCACACAGATCTAACAACGCAGTGCAAGGTTAACACATTCACTGCTGAAACAACCGTTGTGCGAAAAAATTCCGAACCGCGCGTGCGGCTTAACACAAATGTGTGTTCGAAATAAATCGCGTCTCGCAGTGCGGTAAAC
>DWHO01002470.1:0-13291 GCA_018247575.1 Eurytides lysithous rurik
CGGCCAAAAAACGCTTTGATCAGATAGCTTTTAGTTTGCAAACTATACCCTTTTATCTGTCCGTCGATAAATCTTAATAAGATTTGCCGACGTCGGTGAACGAAGTGAATGGAATATTTTTTTGCGTATTACATTACGTAACTTTATTAGGTAAACCAGAGTAGATTACGTTATGTACATACGCAACAGAAAAGCTATTCTATTATGAAATGGACGTGAGTTTTAATTAAAAGTATTCTGTAAGTTAAAATATATTGCTGTAAGTTCCAATCTTGACTTCCTTTCTATCATAAATCTGCAATTATGTTTGATGGTTCGTTGTTTTACCTTTATTCTATGAGGTGGCGTAGCAATGGATAGATATGTTTTTAGATTTTGTTTGTGGGACGGAGAGAATCTTTTTATTCTTGGAAAAAACGAGCACAATTATATAAGAACAAATCCACACGGACTAAGCTGCGGTTGTCCACACTTACTATTTTCTTTCACGCTGCTCAATTATGAGGATAGAAATATCATGTGTTTTAAAAGCTTTTTACATACAGAAATTCTTTTGGGCATCATAACATAACCTAATCAATACCTATCCGAAACATCTGAAGTTCATACAAACATTTGCCCTGGGTGGAAGATGAACCTATAAAAGATTAGCTATGGCGTCCAACAGTTTGTCAAAATTAATAAAATATCACGAATACAAACTTTTTCTACCTCGCTACAAAATTGCATGTCGGTATTCCGCCTACAAATCGTATGCCATCTGTGTCACGCGAAACTAATACGGGATCTCGAAACTTTATTTACACAAACAAAAATAGCACACGTCAGAATACAGGCACAGTGACCGTATCATGTCATGTTGTTTCAACTGTCCGTCTCTATAAAAACAAACCTACACAAAGAAATGTTGCAACTGTCGCCGACGCATTTCCGCACACAGCACGGATGTGATACCGCCAACTTCTCTAATGGTACGTTGTCAGATAAAATTGAAATATATTACAAAAGACACAAAGTAAACAGTTTAATATCAGCTAATGCTATATCTAGGTGACACTTCCAAATTATTGTCTTTTGTAGCTTTGTTCAACGGTGGTAGAGCCATGCAGCTGCTTCCGCTGCTGAATGGGCCAGCACGGACCGGATAAGTACCATGACCTCACAGAAAATCGGCGTAAAGTAGAAGTGTTTTTGTTTCCACGTTTTGCCCGGTGAGTTAGGTGGTCGGTGGCCCAATCCCTCCCCTTACCTTTCACTTCTCCTCCGTCCCTCTCAAAAATCCCCTCCTTAAATGCAAATGTCCATGGGCGGCGGTGATCCCTTAACATGAGGAGAGCCGCTTGCTCGTTTGTCAGCCTAATCCATAAAAAAGGAGGTTTGCGGTTATAGTCCTCAACGTTTTTGTTTGTCCATATACTTTTTAGATCAAATTGAAATAAACTCGATGAAATTTCTCAAAATCATTCATCATTAAATTAAAGTAATTTACCCGCGTTTTTAATTCACTTTTCTTTACTTACTCTACTTTACAGCGTCGATGGTCACTGAACAAAATGAGATGTTAAACGTCTTAATGTCGTAGTCAGTCCACGCTAGCGCCAATTTTTCAATTATCATTTGCCTGATCGAAGAAACATAAATAAGTAAATTGCGATTTTATCACAATGAAATCTGTAAACTTGCGTATATTATAAAACAAAATATATAAAAAAAAATACACCCAAGAGAGTATACTATAACATCATTTAATGAAATAACAATCCTACTTTTGAAACTACACATGTTAAAAATGTAAACGTACATATGTGCTCTCGGACCACTATACCTACGTTAAAATCGTGCGGATCATTTCCTACAGAACAAAACTATCCACATTCATCGACTAATATTAAAAGCAAAATTGTTCGACGTTTGCATTTAAATGTTGTCTAAAGCTCACTCGTAGACCGTATCACACGAAGCACTCGGAACCCATGAAAACTGATACAGCGCCGACAATTTGTCGTCCGCATTTGGAGAACGTCTTACAAGGCAAACATTATAACTCACGAAATTCAAATTAGCCTAATCTTTCCATCCGTTGCAGTTGGAAGCGGCTAATTCTTAACACGTGTGTAACATGGATGTTTCATTTTTTGCATCGTAAAATCTTAAGTGCCCTTTCATTAACCGTGACAGCCCGTGACCTTCTTTGACGGTTTACAGAAAACATTACAGTTTTAAAATGTCTACGCCGTAACTGTGTTTTAATAAATATCATTTAGTTTTTTTTTTATGAAAGATCTTTTGTTATTTTTTTATAAATTGCCTTACACACTTAAGTATGGTATCATTCGACTGTGCGTTGCATAAAAAAATATTTTATCGTCGTAATTATCGTTCCAGATTCTATGATATCCGCTAAATGCAAGCTTCCATTGATGGTCACCACCAGATTGTAACTGAAAAAAAAACTTTTCGTTACATAACATGCCGCTGCCTTCCCCTTCATATTTGTATTTAGTACATATACGACGTACCATGGTAACAAGTACATATAAATTCCCAAAAGATATTTATACAAAACCAATGTACTCGTAATTATAGGATAGCATCAGATTGCAAGGGGTCCCGAAAGCGAACACGTGTTCTGAACTCGAAAAATTGTGATTGGTTCCCTGAGGATGCAATTATATATTTTTTTTTACTTTTAAGAATTAGAACTTACTCCCGAATTGCCAATAAACCGGAAAGGGTGACAATTGATGGCCCAATATAGCTTTAATGAACCTCTCGGAAAAGTACGGATATATTCCTTTAACACGTCGAGATAAATTGATCAAAGAGATTCTACTAGTCGGCTACTCGTTTGATGCTGTTATAGATCTATAGACTGAATGCCTATGTTGCTAACGAAACCGAATTTGGTACTTTTTGTATCAAAGGATCTCTCCGGTTCAATCTATTGAATTTACTCGAAATATTTATAAGACATTGTAAAGCGTAAAGTTAAATAGAAACTAAAAACATCAAAGTTCAAACAGGTCAAGACGGAGTGGGTGTTTGTGGACATAAATGTGAAAACCATGTCTCTATAAGCTATACCTTATTTATTTTATTTTTTCTAACGGCGCGTGTCAACATGTGCAAGAAGTATAAATTAGCAGGGGGACATGACGTCCCCTCGCGTAGTTTTTTTAACAAAGACTGAACAATAGGACCTAACTATTCGTGTGTGAGTTAAAAATCACTCCCTTCGGCGTTTCGACTTTGTCGCAGTAATGTTTTGTTAGAAAACTTTTTATAAATTAAATTGAACATGGAATGAGCCGTTTTAGTAGTGTTGCTGGGAGAGGTTTTTTTCTAAAAATCCCTTTGCTTTATCGAAAGCTAATAAAAGTTTATTAAAAAAAGAATATTTTTTCATCTATAAAAAGACTCTTTGAATTTACTTTGAAAACAAATAAGTTAGCTTACAATATAGTGTAAGCGCTCTCTTAAAGGTTATTACTTCCAGCGAAAGTCAAATAATCGATCGATTTCAAACTCGCGACTATGCAATAAAGTAAGTTTTATGCGCGATAAAGTCACGTATCGTGATAAACATAAACAATATTTTATGTCCCCTACAATCTGCTAAATCTTACTTTTATCTCTATTTGGAACGTTTTCCTATTCTACAGCGGTTGTGCTTCTCTTTATGAGATCATTGTTTTAATTTATCTCATAGTACAAAAGTATCTGTGATAAATTTGACCTTCGTGTTTCAAGTTTATTAAGAATATAAATGTGCTTGCCTTATATTTTAGAAGAGAAACATAAACAAAATGTAGATTCCATTACAGATTAGGCCTAGGGATACCGCATGCACTCTGTCGGGAGACGCGAATAGGTAAACACAATTATTTTGCACAAAGGAGTCGCTATTGATTTCCATCCATACGAATTTCGAATATCGAACCTCGGAGTATTTCGGGCAGTTAATGTTAGTTGTAATCGGACCTTTTTTGCGGGGATCGATTTTCGACGCCGTAATAATAGCTTAAGGCACAACAATAGACATACATCAATTCGAGTGCCAAAAACTTACATCTGCCCATTTCTCTATAAACACTGTGGAATAGTTGAGGGGCTTCCATAACAGACCGTTTTGAAACAACTTAATGCGCGTTGCTTCAAAGCAATCGTTAATGATATACTTTTTCTATTATCATAAATATTGTGCACAGAATTTTTTGTTAGTACCATATATAATTACTACAATATGTTAAATTTATAATAGGTTGAATAAACCTTTCTAACATAGAATAATAACAAACAATTTTATTCTATATGGAATTCTTTTAAATTCATAAAGAATAAGACAAGATTAAGTAGAAAATTATATTATCTTTGTACATATGGGCGGAATTACAGTAAGTCAAAATGTGTTAAAATTTATAATACAATAATTGTCGCCTCTATGAGAATCTTTATTACTATAAAAAATAGCGTACTATTCATATAATTGTTTGTGTTTACAAATATAATCCATTTACGACGGTAGAACAACGCAGCAGCTACCGCTGCTACTAAATGGGCCAATTCTAACCGTATAAGTACCACAACCTCATAGAAAATCGGTAAAAGTGGAAGTGTTTCTGCCTCCGTGTTTCATCCGGCAAGTGCGGTGGCCGGTGGCCTACCCCCTTCCTCCTCATCTCTCGTCTTGCTTTCCCTTCCAAAATTCCCATATTAAAGGCTAGCAACGCTTTTGCAAGCTCTTCAATGTTGCCAAAGTTCATGGGCAGCGGTGATCGCTTACCAACTTAAAAAGTGAATACAGTTATTGCCTTGAACTAAAAAGCCCTGATTTGAAAAGCACAGGTCTACGCCGCTAACTTGGTGGGTTATACTGCTAGTCGACGCTGGTAATGCTCACTGATATAAATCATTTGTTATAGGCCCTGCTGAAGGTGGCCTTAATGATGACTACGTGGGCAATGGCGAGGCGCCTTACATCATTGAGCAGCCTCTGGACGTCACCGTCGCTAGACATCAGCCCGCCACGTTGAATTGCAGGGCCGGTGGTTCACCAACCCCAACGGTCAGATGGTACAAGGGTGGAACGCTGGTGGTGTCCGACACCCATCGAAGTCTTTTGCCGGCTGGCGATTTATTTTTTCTGAGAGCCACGCACGGCAGGGCACATTCAGATGCCGGTGTCTACTGGTGCGAAGCCACTAATCCGTATGGAACTGCTAGAAGTCGAAACGCTACACTGCACGTTGCCGGTAAAGGATTGTTTCACTGTTAACTTAAAACCGTTCTAATACGTTTGTCTGTGCAATTTTTTTTATTAATTTACTGCTTAAATCGTAGCTTATGTCTTAAAAATTATGTTTATGCAAACACGCTGATCCGTATTTTAAAAATATGCGACCTTTCTGGTCGCATATTTTTAAACGTCGTAAACACTCCCTCTCTGTCTTAAAAAATATTTATGGTATTGGCAAGTAATGTTATATTTTTTCTTATTCTCATTTAGTTCTACGAGAAGAGTTCCGCCTCGAGCCAGTCACGACACAAACGGCTCAAGGTGAAACCGTCATTTTAGAATGTTCACCGCCACGTGGGTCCCCGGAACCATCAGTGTATTGGAAAAAGAATGGACAGGTACTTCACTTTGATGGTGATTCGAGGTAAGTTTATAATAATTCCGTTTAAAGTAATAAGTGTTAATATAAAAAAGAAGAAATATATTAAAAATAATAATGCTAGAATATATATTAATGCTAGATTGCAAACGGACTTTATTTCGTCATTTTGAATAAATTTTAAAGAACGTTACTTTCATACCATATCTTACAAACGGATATCATAAACATGTGTATTTAATCATAGGTCTGTTTTCAAACTTTAATAATTTATTTTATACATACGTATCTTGCATACAGTTAACTGGGTGGGTTTCTTATGTGGGGAAAGAAAATAATTAACAGTTGTAGGAACTCATAAGAGAAGGGGATATCTGAAGAGCTCAACAAGCAATCAAGTAAAATCTGAATAGTTCTGACTCATCGGACCCCTTATTGAATGTTAATTTCCATTTGAATTATTCCGCCCTATATTTGAATAACTCTAGTTACTTTGTCCTTCATACGTAATAACGAACTTTTTTGGTTCTTTATATTTAGATATTCTAATTCGAATCGATATTTCAGAATGCATTTAGTAGATGGTGGAAGTCTCGTTATTCAAGATGCAAGACAAACCGACACCGGTAGATATCAATGTATAGCACGTAATGCAGCCGGAACTAGGGAATCGACAATTGCAACATTAAAAATACACAGTGAGTTTTTAATATCTTGGTGTTATCAAAGGTTACATAAATATCTACATTTAACGGCAACAATATTAAGATATTTTCTTTTGTGAATATAAGCATTGAAGAATGTTTTTTTAAATTTATTTATTTATTATTCTTAAAATATACATTTATTTGTACTTGGTACCTTTATAGTTAAGCCTTATTTGATCGCTGGGCCTGAAGATATAGTCGCCCAGACTGGGGGCAGTATAACTTTCCAATGCCGAGTGGGAGGGGATCCCCTTCCTGATGTACTATGGCGACGGACTGCAGGCGGTGGAAATATGCCTCTTGGTCGAGTAAAAGTCTTAGACGATAGAAGTCTCCGACTGGATAACGTAGTGCTTGGTGACGAGGGAGAATACACATGCGAAGCCGATAATGTAGTAGGCGCTGTAAGCGCCAGTGGTTACTTGACAGTTTACGGTAACTAATTTTATGAAGTGTTTATCAATACTATGCTTTCCGATATCTGGGGGAACAGAACTCAAATATTAATAAAATTGTTATTTTTTTAGATCCCCCTTCCATAAATATGAAGCCGAATAGCGTAATCGTAGAAAGTGGTGCTTTAGCAACATTTACATGCACGTCTTCCGGGAAACCAGAACCTACAATGTTTTGGAGTTTAGAAGGCAACCGAACTATTATTCTTCCGGGCACGTCAGTTAATAAATACCACGCATCTTCTGTTGTAAACGGAGTTTCAGTCCTTACGATAAATGATTCAAATAAAAACGATAGTGGAAGTACGATCGTTTGTTCAGCAGTAAACTTTGCTGGTAGTTCATTTATACGTGGGAAACTAACCGTAACCTCGGACGATGACCGGCCCCCTCCAATAATAAAAATTGGTCCCTCTAATCAAACATTACCTCTAAAGTCTATGGCGGATTTCCCTTGTTTAGCAACAGGCACACCTCAACCAATTATTGCTTGGTATTTTGAAGGAGAAGCTTTGATAAAAAATCATAAAAGAAATGTGTCTAATGATGGTACCCTCATTTTAAAAAATTTAGATAAAGGTGACAGTGGTACATATACTTGTGTAGCATCCTCTCCTCAGGGAAAATATGTTTGGAGTGGTGTTTTGACAGTGGATACTCCAACAAATCCGAATATACACTTTTTTAGAGCTGCCGATACGTCAGCTCTTCCGGGACCGCCAACTATACCTCAAATATTTAACATAACTGATACCAGCGCTACCCTTATATGGAATCAAAATAACAAGATTGGATCATCGTCAATACTGGGATATCAAATAGAAGTGTTTTCCAGAGAAACTCTTTCAGGAAATAATACTCCTCGGAATTCCCGCGGCTGGGTTACAGTCGCTAAAAGAATACATCACACCCAATATGTTGTCAAGTCTCTTATACCTGGCATTACATATATGTTTATCATACGAGCTGAAAATTCACACGGATTGTCAGCACCGAGTCCTATTTCTGATTCCGTAACAGTTGGAGAAGAAAGTTTATGGTCTAGTGGAATATTTTCTAATAAAACTGAAAATAGAAACAATATAATGACAGACAACATAGTTGAACTAATTGAGGCCACTCCAATTGATTCTAAGACAATAAAACTTATGTGGGAAGTCTTAAACTTCTTTTATCTTGAAGGCCTTTTCATTTATTTTCGTCCATTAGATAACGGAACGAATGAATATGAGATGAAAACTATTTACCATTCAAACGATGTTTCGGGATATGAAATAACGTCTCTAAAAAAATATACTAAATACGAGTTTTTTCTGATACCATTTTATAAAAAATTTGAAGGAAAGCCGTCAAATTCAAGGCTTGCGCAAACTTTAGATGACGGTAAATATAAAAAATAATACTTTTGTTAATATCGCGGTTTTAGTTTTACATTTTGTATTTATAATTTATTTTTGCATTGCAGTACCTGATGGTCCTCCGACAAATACTGAATTGCTAATATTAAATTCTACAACAGTCCATTTAAAATGGTTTCCTCCAGAGGCACACTTACAAAATGGTGTAATTATAGGTTATAATGTCGTTGTTAATTGGCTAGATATCCCAGCCAATAAATCAATGGTAGCTATAAACACGACAGTTCAACAAGCAACGAGCCTAATAATGACAAATTTAACGACAGGAGTGAGTTATTCGGTTCAAATTGCAGCTGAAACTTTAGTAGGTTTAGGCCCATTCAGTCAAAAAGTGTATTTCAATACGGATTCTAGATCAATCGGTTTAGATCCACTATCCAGGTATAAAAATTTCAAATAAAAAGTTAAATTTTCTTATTTACTTTACAATTGAACAACTAACGTAACTTTTCCTTATTATTTCAGATATCCAACAAACGGTGAGGTATCGATTGTTGCAGGAGATTTTGTACTCGAATCGTGGTTTTATTTTCTTATAGGAGCCATCATATTATTTAAAGTGATTATGATTGGCGGCATAATATACGTACGAAAACATAACATTTTTGCAAAGAAATCAGCGCTGCCAAATATTTATGGTAATCATTTTTAAATACTAATTAAAGCAAGCCCTTAAAATAATAAATGTTTTCCCGCTTATCTCCATATTTTATGTTTTTATGAAGAATCAGCATCAGAATTTCAAAATTAAAAACATTCCTCGGGCGTTAAGGGGTGGAACGGGGTGTCGAGCATTTGTTTGATGGAGGCTTTGCCATGCGACGGGGAGTGAGGGGTGCTAGATTACTTTCGAGTTGAAAGGTAGCACGAGCCCTCTCTCGTGAGCGTAGTGGATCTCTTTCACTTTAAATTCATGTTTGGGGCACAAAGGAATGATATAAATCCAAAAAACTAGAGGCAAAATAAAAATAAATGTTTTCTTTCTGTATCTTTGATAAGCCCGCGCCAATGCAGCCACTTATAAGTAATCCAATTTTCTTTTTTACGAACTTTTAATCTCTCTTTCTACATTTATCAATAAATATAACTGATTGATTAAATTCTAATAAAATTGTATTTTATAGATTCCAACGGCACAAGTTTAGTAACGCAAATGAATATAAAAGCAGCGGTTTCCTTGTCACATCCACTGAGTAGTTGCTATAATAAAAATACAGTCACAAAAACAGAGTCTTTGCTCTGGATGGAGAATCAACCTGGTTTGTGTTTGTCTGGAGCCCATACGAATCAAAGCAAGGACAAAACAAACTCTGAATATGACAAAGTAGCTCAACCATTACCCGAATATGCGGAGGTATCATCTTCGAGAGTGAATGGAAATGAGTGGAATACAACTAAAACGGTCAATAGCCCTGCCGCCTATGCTTCAGTAACTCTAGTTGCTAACACTCGACAATGTGTTAGCTCACTGGTAAATATAATTGATTCAACATTTTATTAATGCTCAAGTAAGTAGGGACATAGTATAAAGATACTATTTTTAATTTGTTTTTTTTCCGCAGGGTTGGTTTCCTCCGGGAAATAAAAACATAGAAAGCTTTGATAATTCTTATATGCCTGATGAAGAGCTCTATCCTGCTAGCAATGGCGGGTATTACAATCGAAACGTTTACAGTGAGAAATATTTTCAAGGGCACCCGAACGTTCTGAAATTTCATGACTTACCTGAATTGAATAAAACACAAAAAGCCCAAATACGGTATAACCAGAGTTTAGAAGAACGGAAAGTGACTGACAAAAATATTATTAAAACCGACGTCACCCAATCGTTAATTGGTCGAACCTGCAGTGTTAATTCGAGGAATAATTCAGAATCTGAAACAACTTATAGAGCGTTTGGCGAAGAGGAATCGGATGAGGAAAATTATGCGGAAGAGCTTGTTTATGACGATTTACATCAGAGACAAAGGGCTAAGCATCAGTACGAAAGGCCTAATTTCGACAGCGATAGTACACGAACACTGGCTCGGTTGACATCATTCAGGCATGGGCAGACAGCTCTAAGTGGAGCGTCACAGCCATCCCTTGTACCGATCCATCCACCCCCGGCACCTCATCCGCGTGTTGATTCAGTGACACGGTAGTATCACGCCCTGCCGGCATTCGGCGACTTGTGCCAAACGGACGTTTAGACAGACTTGTTCCGCGTCGGTGCACTTTGAGTGATGTCATAAGAGATCGCAGTTCTTCCTTATACTGTAAAGATCTTTTAGATGTTGTAAAAATATCAGTTGTTTACGATTATTTAGAGTATAAATGATTTTGTTTGTACGACGAAGATAACTATGATTTTGGCCTAATGTCAAGCTTAATTTTAACATATTTGAAAATATTTTCTTTAATTTTGATTGAATTATTTATAGTACTACTAGTCTTTTGTATAGTATTACTTTGTAAATAATGTATATACGACGATATTGGTATATTTAACACTGATATTAACCTAAGAATATTTAATAAAATAATTTAAATCATAATTATTACTCTTAAAAATTACTACTGGGATTGAATTAAAATCGATTGTATCTCCGTCTCAATATCGATTAACGAATTTGTAACCCTTATATCATTAGTGTAAGTATTAAGAAACTGAAAAAAAAAATACGCTTGGCAATAATTTAAAGTAACTTACAGTCCACTGTAAATATTAACTAGATGAAGTAAGAATGTGATTTCTGAACACAAATATGATTTCTATTTCAGAACAAGACTTATTTGCTTTCTAACCCATGATAATGATAAAAAATTAGGATAAAACTACGTTGTTTGTGACACTTGAGTAGATATGGGTACACGAGTTTGAAACTATAAAAATATTTAAGATAACGAATGATAACTTTGTTGTTAGTAGATCGAATAGACTGTTAGACCATTTAGATTAAATCGACATTAGAACTTTGCTGCGACAAGTTAGTGATATTCGGGTTTTAGTTTTATTTCGAGTGCCATAAGACTTAATTCCTATTGTAAAGACAAGTAACATTCGAGTTGTGAAATAAAATTCAAATGATGCTTTTACATATGAAATTTTTTATCTACGTAAGTTAATGTGATATGAGCTAAAGTATAACCACTTGTTATAATGACGACATAGCACGACTTGTATCATTGCATATCATCTATTGTAAGTTAAAGAATAAACAATGTTAATTAATTAGGACGCTTCTGTCACTGTATCAATAATATCATTAATGTAAATATGTAAAGTACAGTCGGCAGCTTTTTTCTACTTCAATATGGATTCGCATTTGTTACAATTGCGAGAACACTTAATCTATTGTTTAAATCTTTTCTACTTAATGTATACTTTGCCTTTATCACAAATATAAAAATTATAAAAATTTCAATCAATTTCTTATTTTAGTTGTTTTATTTTATTCTACATAAATCTTTTTGGTTGTCTCTTTATTTCAACATAAATAAGTTATAACTAAGAACATACATTTCTCGGTTTCGTTGGTTGGTGTAAGTAGAATAATACAAAACTCTAATTTCCTTGTAAATCAGTGTGTAAAAGGGAATTTGAAATTGGTTCGTCACAGACACCCAAAAGCAGTTAATTTGTATTTTAATATTATTTTTTTAATATTATTAATTGTGTCCTTTGTGTCAATGACGTTGAAACCTATTTTTAAAATAGACAACAGCTACAACTAACACTTAATCTTTGACGGATATTAATTTTCTATTGGTCTTGAATACCTATTTTTAATAAAATAATTAAAATAACTCATTGAAGCATGTGTTTCATTTCATACATTTTGTGTTTCCTTAAAATGTTCACGTAATTTCTCTTAACATGATTTTTTAGTAAAATTCTTTTAATATGACATCAAAGAGTCAATAAATATTAAAATCATAGTATAAATAGGTGCATTATGTTCAACCAGAAACAAGTTTTTTGAATGATGTATAATAAATTCAAGCTGACGATGCATTATATTTTTTTAACTTTATTAATTTTTCTTCACTAAATTTCTTTGCCGCTACTTTTAGTATAAATATGTATGTTTTTGAAGGTTTTTGTAACATAAAAAGGGAATAAACATTAAGGGTATTTGGGGGTAAATTTATAATACGAGTGAATATTAATATACTAGAATAGTTTAGTAATGTTGTCGCATTATAAAAAAATGTACTCTGAAAAGGATAAATTAATTTATATAAAAACAACAGGCATTATAATCGAAAAACATTTCACGACAATCATATAGAAACCACAGTTAATTCCACGAACTGTCAGCATTGACGAAAACAAAAACTCACATTGGAATTAATTCTATTCATTCGTAATCGAGTCGTGAACCAAATCGACACCCTGCACTCGCCGTAAGTGCGTTATTGGCGGGTATTTAGCGGCGCTCGACCGTCCACACGCGTCTGTAATTGGCTGATAACAGCGTCGAGCTCACATCGTCCGCATGCCGGCCGATTTGAATGGGACATCCTTGTCATTGTCCTATTAACACTGTGGACACCGAATCCCATCGTGAACACGCCGCTCGCAAATTGAACAAGCGTGAGTGTAATGGAAAAACCCTATTGAGATCGCAGTGTCCACGGTAGGCGCCCGTAGAAAGCGTGGGCCGAAATACGTCGCCGTTTCCACCAGACCGATAAACTCTACGGCGTAGTAAACGTATGAAAATACAGAACGGGTTTTTGCTCCCCGCTCGTCCCAGTTCTTTGCATATTTTTTCAATGGACCGCGTACGGGGCGCGGAGCACTCCACTCGCCTCGGGTATCGTTTTAATTTTCCGCTGCTCTGAAATTTACACAATCCGAATGCACCATCAGTTTTAATGAGCTGAAGTTGACTGATGAACGCTCTCTAGTGAGGTTAAGATGAGTTCCTTTTGAATTTGAATAATTGCAATTAAAGTATTCACTA
This sequence comes from Eurytides lysithous rurik, assembly GCA_018247575.1. Lineage (NCBI taxonomy): Eukaryota > Metazoa > Arthropoda > Insecta > Lepidoptera > Papilionidae > Eurytides > Eurytides lysithous. The sequence continues at coordinate 13,148 of DWHO01002470.1, forward strand.
TTGCGCCGATATCTTCTGTTAGACATCATTTATATCTGAGAGTTGTGACAAATAATTTGAAATTACCGGCCGAAAGTCGTCACGCCTTTAAAACTCGTGCTCGTGAACACTTATTTAAAAAAGTAGTAGCAGATTATAATCATC
>DWHO01002471.1:0-13291 GCA_018247575.1 Eurytides lysithous rurik
ACTATAATATATCCTGCGCACTTGGCTGATCTCATGTAGATCGGCTGCCGTGGCCGGAATCGGTCGGATAGACATTAATAGTGTTAAATTATACATATTTGGGATTAGATCATATTTGCCGAATAAACTGGTTTCATTATCCTAGACACAATTCAAAAGCATTATATCTATAACAGTATTATCTATTTCATTTAATTACACTTATAAATTACGACTTATTAAAGGCAGTCTATATAGTTTAAGCCGCTAGCTGTGATACGTATGTATTCAAGGCATTCCTCTTACTTTAATTAACTTCTCATTTGTATGATTGTTATAATTTGTATAGCTGGCTCACGTTTCTGACCTATGTCAATTTCGGAGATGATGATCTTCACGCATGTAGCGTGAAGAAGATATGAACAGATTACATATAATTATTGGTTCATTTTATTTGAAACTCGTGACTCAGCTAGTCGCCAATTTGGTAATTGTAATAACAAGTGTAATTTTCAGTTATTGGTTGTACTTGATTTAAAAACAAAACAAATATCTAGTGTTTTAGGGCCTTTAGTATACACGATTTCACACGGAAAAACCCTCAGGTCCGGAACAATCATCTAATTCACACAAATATTTGTCCCGGGTGTGAACTGGACTCATCTGAACGCGAACCTACCGGCCTGCGAAACCAAAGCTAATAGCTTAGCAACTATGCCATATGGGTCGTAGAATGTTCTTGTTTCTTTTTTCGAATTTTAACGGATTAAAAAAAAGTGGTCTCTCATATCCGATTTTTTGTATTAACGTCATTTGATTTTGTTGATTTTTATTGTAAACTGTTTATTGCCATAGAATCTTCGTTTCTGATGGACCTTGAACTACGCTACCCCATAGAACTCCTTTAATTCGAATAGGAAAGTTGCTAGAAGTATTGATAGATCTATTCGGAGTAGATTTTTTTCATAAATTTGCTGCGAATATGAAATAAACAATTACCAATAATCGATAAATGTTATGATTCTCCACACCAATTCAAATCAACCTGCACAATTAACGTGTGTGACAAATTTTTTTTCACTAATAGAAAGTGAAACTATTATCGTCTTCCCCAGCGGAGTACAATAGGCGAGAACAGTATTTGGAACGATTTAATTTAATTTATGTATAGTAAATTATTTAAATTATAATGATTTCGATAAAATATTTTTACAAAGATTCACTAATAATAAACTGTTGACAGTGTGATGTTTACCTTATCCAATAGATCAAAACCTACGTACACAGGCGGCAGGACAAAAAAAATGTTAAATAACTGTCGGTTCTTGTTTCACGAGTCCACAGGCCGACAGTGCCTTCAAACGATCGGTGTCGGATGATTTATATGGTTTTACAGTTATATTGGCGAATACACGCCACGCTGATACAAATTGTAAGGTTATAGATGGAGGCAAATATAATATGCTACGACTTCAAGGTTAACTGCCTAAATAGGAATGCTGTGAGACTAGTTCTTAGTGACTTCTCCGTTTTTGTTATTCAAAATAAATTCGACGTTTATCAAATTGCAATTTTTGTAACGATAAACACAGTGGCACAATATTTTAACATTAGATAGCATACAATAACGAACATGAAAATAGACCATGGGTGGGCGTCGTTAGAATGTTATAATATTTAAGATAAAACAACTGTACTCTTCCAATAGATTAAGCGATAAGTCAGCAGGAACCGGTTTAAAAACGTCGTCAAGTGGATAATTTGTTGGAGCAATTCCGCGTTGAAATATTACGCTTTTTTTTTCGACTACAAAATATATTGCGAATTGGAATTTCTTTATATCGACGCTGGAAAACAAAAACGTAGTAAATGACACTTAACACTTGTAACATTTTTTTTAATTACATCATTAAAATCAGTAAATGAAACTGCGTCGATTGGTGTATATATGGTGGTGAATAATTTTGATTTTGCTGCTTACTAAGTTTTTGCATTCTAGCGTCAATTTATTCGGTTATATGGAGGAAAACTTGGATCAGTTTATATCACAATCAACAACATCATCAAATGAACACTAACTCCTGTCACTAAGAAGACTAAATTTACGAACTTCCTTGATTCATCCATAGATCCTTCTATTGCCTCAGACATGTAAACATCATACATATACATCTGTAAATAACATATTAGCTTTATTTTTTATGTAGTTTAATTTATTAATTGTCTTTCAGTTAATTAACAGTGTAATTTGTTTAACCTTGTAACGAATTAAAATTTGCAGTCGAGGCTTTTTATTAATTCCTTTTTTTCAATAACAAACATCTAACACGTACATTCGTGAAACTTCGACGTAAATTGTAAAATTATATTGGACCGTGTTGATGTCCCAAATACTTCTGTCAATTGACACCCGACTCAGCGGAACTTATTCAGCAACACATCCCAATGCCAACGCGTCCGCAGTTTGTAATTGCCACTATTTTGTGTTTAAGACATTTGCATTAAGGCAATAGCAGTCGACTGTTACGTTTTGACTGCGTTATGGGTTTTAAGTTGTTTTTTTATGTTAACGCGAATCTTACGAATATTAAATGAAACCTATGTATTGGATATTGAAGTGAACAGTTCGTCCTATGACCATTGACACTGTGTGTATAGGAAACGTCTGGGTTTCAAATCAAATTTCGCATTAGAATCTGTAATTGTACTTATTAGTACTAATGTAGTAGCACTACTACGAGTGTTGTAAGATCATAATAAATATGTCAACCCTGTTTTAAATCTCCTTTAATATTTCTTAAAATTTATTGACGTGACATAACGTTTTTAATATTAGTACCCAATTTACCGACCGTAATTCGAGAGTGTGTGATGTGAGTGTATAATATTTAAGATAATGATTTCATAACTGTATACACTTTATCAAAGTTACCACACAGGACGTTTATGCGGGTCCCGTAATAATTTGAGGTGTATTGAATTTTTTAAAAGAAGATTTTGAATTAGTTATTGTGTGGCTTAAAAAAACTTGAAAAATACAAAGTTGCTTTCAGGTTCTGCTATAAAAGAGTTCTTGTGTCATCTTTTACAATATTGTAGAAAATAAAATTCCTTGGGTCATTGTCGAGGTCCCGTTCGGTGCAGTTACTAAGCTATCAGCTTCAAGGTCGCGGGTTGTGGACTCGAATTCCACACGGGACGAATATTTGTATGAACTACAGATAATCAGAACCTAGACGTTTGTATGTGTGAAATTTATCTATGTCAAACCGCTGTATAATCTATCGTATTTCCGTCTTGCAATAAGCGCAGTGTTTTTTTTTTTAGAAAGAAAAATATTGTCTTAATTAATCGCATTTTAAAACTATTAGCTTTTAAAATATTATTTCGTATTCACAAGAAATAATAAGCAAACAGTTTTAGTTCCTTTCAACGTGTCAAGGCTTTTAATATTGCAACTGCAGGTGACAAAAAGTTCAGCTGCCGCTAACAGCGTTCAACCGTCCCTGACAAACATACTTGGAGATGCCTCTCTACGTAGTTAAAGGACGAATGCCATGAATAGCAGAATAGTTCAGATCCATTTCCTAGCCTCAACTATTTGAACGTAACAAATGATGTTTACGAAACAACGTCGTTTAAAACGCAAATTTAAGGGGCTATTTATATGAATATTAATATCTTTTACATCGTAAAGATTTCTCGAAAAATAAGTAATAAGCATTTTTGACATAAACAAAATAATTTGTATTGTAGTTAATTTCTTTGTTGTTCTATAATGTACACAGTAGTTTTTGATCGAGATTGTGACAAAATAATCTAACTGGCTTGTGGTTTAACGAAAGTTAGACGTTACGTATACTGCAATTTCAATGAAAGGAACACTTAGAGAAAAGTTCTCTAAGTGTTCTTTAGAGAACTTTTAATAATTTCTAAATAATTTTATGGATTTACAGAAGTTTGTAAATCCATAAAAATACTTTTTTGTTAAAAATGTCGTATTCACGTCAACTTACAAATGGGTATATAGTTAGGTCGATAAGAAATATTCAGAAATTAAATTATTATCCTTCATCATTACGATTCACATAGCGTATTTTAACAACTCTTGGAGAAGGGAGAACTGGTTTCTGTTGGAATGGAATTTTATTGTTCCTGGAATTTTATGATATTATTTACGGACTTTGGTTACCCTCACTGTTCATCGATGTTTCTATAATATCGAGACCTCAAGGAGCGCTCCCCACTCCCCCCATATACGTCAAAGAACTCAATTAAAACCAACAGCGCTGTTCAAATAATGACGTAAAATGTGAAATAGCATCATCTAACATGGCGTCAAACGATGTTGGCACAGTTGCTTTATTCAATGGCACGCATGAAAGTTACGACGTTCTATTTAGTCGGTTCCATCGGAAAGTAAATACAATGGGTCTTATGCAATTAAGCGTAGACAATGTGTTAATAAAGGATCGATCTCTATTTGAATAAAATTATTTTTGAGAATCCTCATTCTTTGTTGTTGTTAGTATTGTCGAATGATTCTTCAACATTTAATAGTCGAAATAAATTTGTTCGTTTAATAAATGGCTTATACAAAATAGTTTATTCGAAGCTTGGCAGCGGTGTTTACTTTGACATAAATGCAGATTAGGGTAGTTACATGTCAAAGTATAAGGGACATTCTTCCAACTTTTAATTAGTTTCCCGATACGTTATGCGAACATCTAGTTAAACCTATTGTAACCCAATTTGTTTTATAGTGCTTTATTTTGTAACACGATAACAGTTTATGCTTGAACATTTCGAATTTTCCTTTTTTATATCAGTTTTAATGTGTTTGTGTAGCACACGATAAATATTCAAGCGTAAAGAAATATTCTTATATTTAGTATTCTTTCTTTTATTTGGCCAAATAATAAATAATCAACAATAAATTTTCTTTCTGTAAGATGTCATAATTTCTCACCACGTACCGGATTGACTGGGAGAGAGTACCTGCAGGCATTGAGTCCGTTTGTAATCCGTATTAAACATTAATAACAAATAGTTTTAGCTCATTAAATGTAAACTTTACCTTGCAAAGATATGGATTCTATCCAAACGTCCAGAAAACGTAACTCCCTTAGCGCCCATTTCGAAGACAGCGCTCCGTTTGTTCGAAATAAACGGACACCGAATCGACACTTATCAGGAGAAAGCCGATATACGTTAAATGGGACGCTCATCCGTCGAGTTCAGAATTAGACCATGTTTGAATCCCACGCCTTCGTTCCGGGATTGGCAGAGAACAAAGGTTCCTGTTGCGCCGTGTGTAAACGTCGATGCGCAGAGGAAACATTTGTGGGTCAGTGAATGAAGTTTCGATACTTGAATACGGATTCACATAGGAAATTATCTGTGTCTGATGTGCTACTTTAATAAAACGGTCTACCTTGAATATGAAAGTAGAAATTAGATCATTCGATGAATTGGTTAAAAATTAGCTAGTATCTAGTTTTATTAGCGTATTTATGTAAATAATAGTATTACCCACCTCGCTTACGCATTGCTATTTAGTTTTTTCATTATGTTCTGGAATAAACTGAGCCATAGATAGTAAATTTTAATAATAAAAAACAAAACAATTCTCCAAAGTATTTAAAAGTTTGAAAACAAGATAACAATTATTGCTTTTATCGATTTCAAACTGTAGGACATAAAAATAATAAAGGCAACAATGCTCAACAAATTTGATACTATATAATGCGTATCTCATCTTAATTTAATATCGATACTGGAACAATTTTAAATTAAGTTTCAATCGATTGTACACTTTTAAAACTTGCACGAATAATGACCTTCTGCCACCTACTTTCTGTTGTTACTACGTTGTATGATAATACTCATTATTAAATATTTAATGATTTTAAGAATACAGGTTAATATTTCACTAATATTTACCATCCAAAACACAAGCCTAGCTTAGTTTGACTTAGTTTCTTGCGTACGTTATACACAATATAACTTTTTGTCTATAATGTAATATAATTATTGAATATATACGAGAAAAAGCAAAAAAAAAATAAATCATTAATGCTAATGAATTGTAGGCGTTGAATGGAAATCTTATACTTGCTTGAAGCGATGATCTTATGCGTGACGTGGTCTTGTATGCATTGTAACATAACGTAGGCTATCTAATTTTGTAAGCATTTGGAGCGTGTTTAAATCATCGTTGAAATAACAAAAAGCGTCGTGGCGGCCTTAATTGATAATTTTCCGCCTCGGTCGGTCTAACGGCCATTGTTCGTGGAACAATGAAAAGGCAACTGTTCGGACGGTAGCATAGAGAAAATTTGGGCAGAAATACGTAACTCCTTTTTTAAATCACAAGCGATGGCCGCCGGTGATGCAATTTGGTTATGGCTAGTGAGGGAAACAGTTGTCGATAGTATAGCGATTTTTCGTTCATAGTTATTAGTTTATGTACCTCAAAATTCGATTCGATGTTTGTTAAGAATAGTTTTAATTTTCTTATATCTGTAGTATCTCGTTTAATCAGATTTAGATTTTTCCTGCTTATGAAATTTGAATGATAACAAAGCAATAGTTTGAAACATCATTTAACACATTCACTGCTGAAACATTACCGTTGTGTGAAAGAATTCCGAACCGCGCGTGCGGCTTAACACAAATGTGTGTTCGAAATAAATCGCATCTCGAAGTGCGGTAAACACACCGGTGTGTTTTCCTGTCGCCCGTGCGGGCAACACATATTTGTGTTTTCTCAGAAAAAATAGTATTTAACGTGTGGAAAGTCGCATCGCTCTATTTATCGATTTTTTAGGTCAGCAGTGAATGTGTTAATTGTAGAATTAAAGTGTCTTTTTATCGATCTTTATGTCATATTTTACAAAACTATTTTGTTGATTGCAGGTAATATTTGGACGGGTGTTCACTGAAAGCGACTGGGTGATGTATAATATTTATTGCAATTCATTAGATTAGCAAATCGTTAAAAACTTTTAAATACTTATAGGTATTTCGAATACCCGAAACAAAAATGGTGACAAAACGCAATCTCGGCTATTAATATTTCAAAAATCGAATTCCGATAGCAAATTTTATTTTAGTTTTTATTTCCTTATCGATAACCGACTCTACACGGCCGGCACAACACTGCGCGTTAAATTTGACCCATATCGTCGAAAAACACGCTTCCTCGTTGATTCACAATCGGCCCACTGTTCCTCGAGTGCTGTGCTGTAACAGGCGGGTATTTGGGTCGATGGCATCGAAATGCGAACACTTCTGTATCGGAGGCGTTGGCAGGTGTTTTTTTTTACTAACAATAAATACCCATAAAGGCCGTTCCATACGCTTCGAGTATGTTAATAAAATGCTAATTTTACAAGGTTGTGTCACACGACCGGAATAACGCCGTGTTTACGTACATTGAGCTTACTTTGAATGTTTCATCTTGTTTTTGTCTTACTCTATATTCGTTAATGCATAATACAAAAAGATATTGGATTATGTTATTCGATAGCTATTCCTTTTGTGCCATTTAGGACACAGAGGAAGCAATATATGTATTGTTTTATGTTTCTTTTTTACCTAAATGGATCTCACCTTAATAAGTGTGAGATACGGCGCGTTATTACCGGCCCGGCTGGTCTGACATTATTACATGTTTTTGCTAATAAAATTGCCTTTAATTTTCAAACAGATATAATGCATATGAGTTTGATATACGACGCGATAAACCTTACATAACTTTAAGCGACTTAACTTTGCGATTTCATCACAATGAAATGAGATTTGTGAAAATTACATTTCTAAGTTCAATCATCAAGTTACCGAAAGATATTGAAGGTTTAATATATAAAATAACTTTGACTTAAATTTCCAAAAAAGATGTGCAAGTTAAAAGAGATATATGTATCTTTTTAAAAATTAAGAATGCCGTTCGTCATTCAATGTGATGTAATGTCTATTAGTTGCTTGTTTATATATCACTAGATGACTACAATAGACGTCATCTTGTTGTTTTCGGTAGATATTTCTAGAACTACTAAACCGGCGCAGAAACAAAATATTGCAGTTTCCAAGTTTAAGAAGCAACTATGCATCGATATAACTTTAATAGATCTTAAATATTTAGGTGACTATCATACATAATCTATTTTTACATCTATATTGTTATAGCATTCATAAAAATATAGTACAAGGTGCTGGCGCGTGATTCATATTCTGGTGTCGGGATGGATTTAAATCCATTTGGTCAGACGTTCTTAAATTTTTACGGCGAACATACAGATATGTAAGAAATTTAAGCATACGGAACCATCATATAGCATAGTTTTGGAACCATAGGGAGCAAGGACTAGGCGGTATGCGCACAAGACAACTGAAAACGACAACGGAAACGAGTGTACTTTTCTTACACCGCGTTTCGCCACGTAACCAGTTCTCGGTAACCTGTACAGTCGCGGCCGCTCATACCATTTCTGTTCCTCGACGAAGATTCAATTTCACGTCGCCACTAATTGGAGCGGATCGGCCGCGTTCGCCTTTAACGGCACTCTACGGTGTTAGACGCAACGTCTAGATCTAATGCCTATGCAACGCATCTTTTTCTATTATCATCATCTCATCGCATCATATTAGCCAAACCGGTAGACGTTCTATATTGTAGCTACAAAAAGAACTACTGAACAGATTAGGATAATAAAAATTATAATAATATTATGGGACTTCTCACACATTGCTATCTGATCCCAAACTAGACAGAGTCTGTACTATTGTAATACCTCAACTATTAACTAACTAATATACATACTTATATATGTTTTAAATATATACTTAACACCTAGGCACGGAACAAATACTTATGCTCATCGAACAATTTTTTGTCCTGGGTGGGAAGTACTCCTGACTGCACTAACTGCCCTGCCAAAAAAAAATAAAGCATTCTTTAATTCTCCTGTAAAAGAAATAGATAATTATGAAAAAATGCTTATGCCAATAGCCTCACGTATAGAAATACATGAAATACTAAAAGACTGAAAGCCTCGACAGTCGCGGTTATACAAACTTTTTAGACGAAGAAAACGTTTCGATGTAAAAATATACTACTAGCACTCACCATTCATAAAGTCAACTTTCTGCGTTACATATAACGCAGTAAGTTGACTTTATGAGTAACAGTGAACAGAATTGCTTACTGCTCGGTTATAAACATTAGATCAGGGTTTTGAAACTAACAACTGGTGGGCAAAATATAGCGACGGTTCAATTGTACGAAATGGTCCTCCATAGAGGGTTATATATCCTATTGCACTTGAACCGTTGCGAAAGAAAAGTTAACTATACTATACATTTCACGACAAAACACTAACACTAAGACGTCAAAACACAAGGAGTCTAAATTGAAACTTAATGGAATAAAAATCAATTATATATAAAGATGTCTATTAAACAGATGTAAATTAAAAGCGATGCAATGAGCGTTTATTTTTAAAAACACTCGAATGCATTACGTCATACAACGTGATGTAACGTCAGACGGTAATTTACTTTGTATACCATGCATATTACACGGTCATCGGCTTTGTTATTGATATCCTACGTTGCGAATGCATCGCCAAACAAAATGTTACTAGGTGAATATTATAAATCGTTTGTTGTTGCAAAACTCAGGTAGTTCGACAGTTTGTGGGGCATCGTTTGTTTTGTAAATCGCAGGTGAGATTGCTTTATTCCGCTCTCCGTAGCCGAAAGTCCCCGAGTAAATTTAAGTAAGTTAATTAAAATTTTGACACAACATGTCCTCATGCGTAACCCCGCAGGACGTGGGGTCTATCCAATTGCTGGAAACTAGTATTTCCACGAATTCGGTGATCCGATGAAGCTTTATAGAGCCGCATATACTAAAAGCATCTACGTCAGACAAGATTAAGATTTATTAGGCTATTGACGCATCTTTTTTGAGAAAATAATTGGTAAATAACTCTTTTCCAGTGTTCACCTGGGACAAATCCTTGATAAGCAGTCTGTAGACACTGTTGTCTCCAGTTTGAAGGACAATATTTTGTGAAGGACAATACTGTCAATGTTTACTTTTTTATTACTGGGCAAAGGGGAAATTGTTGTGTCATGTTTATTTTGCTGTACCATCTAAATAAGTACATTAAAAATGTTTTTTCTGTACACTTGTATGACTTACTATACTAATTAATGCTTAAGAAAAATTCTAATGGTAAAGTTTATATAACGTAAATGATTTCAAACCTAACTGCACCGACAGTGTATTAAAATGCTTTGATATTTCAATTTGAATAAACTCATGAGATGATAGATAAGTCAACGAAATGTAAAAGAAGGATTTATTAGAATGGCAAACGCTTTTGAGACGCTAAAATATAGATGGAATATTTATGGATTAATAAGCCGCCTGTCTTTGTTGGAATTCATCACTATCTGGGGAAATACTTCGTTGAATGCTGGCTATTAAATTGGCTTGTAGTTTTTTTTATTTAACAAGCAAGAGTACCAGTGTCAACAAGAATGTTGCTAGTCTAAATTGTTAATCTGTTGCATTTTTAAAGACGATTTTGTTTCATCAAATGTACAAACATAAGTATGTAAAATTCAGTTACAAGTGTGGAAAATGTCAAAGCATGTATAGGCTTAATAAATTATTTAGGCTCTGTAGACTGTCTTCTAACTACAAATTTAACTGCGATTCAAATTATCTAATTCATCTTTGCACTTGCTTAACAACGCTGCTGCTTGCAACCTTGTTGACATTTTCACTAAGATATTTGGTGTTGGAAACGAAAGTTCACTAACGTCTTGGATAAAGGTACATAACAACACACAAACAAATACAAACTTAAGTGAAATATTTTGAGTCTGTTGTTGGACACATGTAATAAGAATATTAGTAGCTTTAATGAAGGTTTTTAATGATTTCCTAATGTACATAAGTGTCTTGGTGTCTCGTATATAACGACAGGCTTGCCGTCCACTGTTTACACTCTACTTTTTTCCTCCATTTAGTAACTGAAACGTCATTTTACACCTAACTATATGTATGGTGTTATTTTAAAACTCGACCGACTGAAACCTCATTTAATATATTTCTTTTGTGGATGTATACTTTTAGAGTGCCACCTATCGGAGAGCGGAAAGAACATCAGCCGGATAGGTTAGTGATGTTATAAATTTAAGTACTTGCTAAAGCTGACAAGTATAACTTCATTGCATGCCGTAAAGTTAAATAACGATGCTATTATGTTGCGCTTACGGGGAAACGTCGCGATTGCTTGCAATTTTACGACATCGGATCAAGGCAATAGAAATACAGTGGTTTGGCAATATCGCGACCGGCAAATCCGTAACTAATACTCCGCAGCAGAAATTTAACAATTCTTTATGATGTTTAGACATTGCGCTTTGTTCAGTTTTATAAATATTTTGTATTTTAAAGGACATCTCACACGGCCATTTAATCCCAAATTAGGAACACCTTTTACTTTGGTAACTGGATAAGTTATAGACGTACTTATATATTTTTAACTAACACTTATATTAATATTTTAAACTTTTTTTTTAATTTTTTTTTAAACCCAGACACGGAATAAATACTTCTGCTCATCGCACAAACACTTTGTTCTGGATGGGAATCGAATCTTCGCCTTTGTAGTCAGGGGTACTAACACTCCACCAGATGAATGTCAATCTGTCCAATTTATGATTTCACCAACACTCTCGTCATGTATTCGACATTAATACTTAGTAGTGGAAGCTTTGAATCTTCTTCCCCATTACCAGATTATCATTGGGCAAATAAGCTTATACCGATACGATATTCATATATTCCCGGTGACTGATTGACCACGAATCCTGTATGCAAAGTCTGCGACCGTTGGAGCTTAGCAATCCCAGCCTATGAATATATGCTGGAATTGGCGCGAAATCGCTAGATATGCATTGACTATCATGCTGAGCCTATATGCATTTTACTGTAGCATATCCTCGCATTGGCCTCCACCGTTGTATAAATGGACGGCTTTTTAATGCTACTTCCGCCCTTGTGGATGTCTAACGTTTACCCAAAAATACACCAAAGATGCCCTGATCAATACCAGCCCTTACCAATAAGGTTAACGCTCTGTAAGTACTTTGCTCTTTTAACTACCGATACTTTAGAACAAGCTTTCCACTGGAAAGTTTTTTTAATTATAAGGATATCTGTTTGGTCAAGCTTTCCACAAGTTTATTTTTATTTTAAGGATATCTATTTGTCAATCAGAATGTTTGTAATCTTGTAGTAATATAATGTAATATTTATTTTAGAGAATAAGGCGCGCAGCTCATAGGAATACAGTGCCACACAATATTTTGATCTCCATGACATTAAAACTACTGGATATTTAAAGCCATTGATGGCCAACGATAATTTTTTTATTCCTTAACGGCAGCCTAGATTAGATCTAACATTAGAATGAAACATCTCAGTACTGTTCGTCGAAATTAGAAAATAAAATAAAACGTGACAACTATTTTTGTTTAGGATGTTGTAGTTTTCTTGATTTTAAAGTACTATTCATTATCGTCTTTATTTAATACGCAGTGCTTGCCGTTTGCAATTGAATTGGCCGAGATAACATAAAATTTATTAACTTGCGAGCTTTCTGATGTGTCATTTATTTGCGATCATATGCGCCACGTGTACAGTTTACTCGTAATTTAACAATGCGTCAGACAGAGACAACCATACGTTAAACAGAGTAGAACTATCATATATTATGGAGAATAGCAAAGGTCACTTTATCGTAGTAACGTTGGGTTAAACAGAGAAACAGCTACATTGTTTTGAGCTTTGAAGATTTTTATTTAATGAAATTAGTCTTTTGCCATCTGATGTTTTTTTTTTTGTTTATAAATAAAAAAAGCTGTCGTTGATGTAGTGCTTTCCTAAGTTGATACTACTGTGTTGTCAATGTTTTCAAAGAGTAATACCGATTATGTTTCATGAAAATTTTCAAATTATCACTTTTAAATGCAAAAATGTAACGACTTCGGATCCCCGTATTTTCTGGCAAAGGCTGTCCAAAAGTGTAACTTGCAGCTTCATTACGAGTTTGATTTTAACGTTTTAAAAAGATCTTTATGTTAGGTATATAAACACAAGTCGCATAAGTTAACATTTTACTGCGATACTTTAAAATAAGAATTATGAAGAGAGTTATCCTATTATTCTTAAATTCCGTTCAGTGCATTAATTATTACTTTATAAATCTGTGCGATATATGTTTAAGAC
>DWHO01002472.1:0-13286 GCA_018247575.1 Eurytides lysithous rurik
TCCCCAAGGGGTCACCCCTATTGCTCCTCCTCCCTCCCTCTCACTCCTTCTCCCACTCCTCCTTTAAAAAATTCCCTCCTTAAAGGCTGGCAACGCGTTTGCTTACTAGCAATTAGCTAGCATTACTATGCTGCAAATATCCATGGGCGGCGGTGATCACTTACCATCAGGTGAGCCGCTTGCTCGTTTGTCAGCCTAAATCATATAAAAAAAATTTAAAAGCTATTTCCATGATTTGCCAGCAAACGGTGTACCACCATCACCATTATCAATATTCAGTTGCAGTTGCTGGAACGGTACTGTGTTTATATTTCTATACTGTGTTGGCTATCTGTGACTCTGGTAAAATTCCATTAAAACATTCGCGCAACATCCTAAGTTGTTACATTCCTTTATGCTTTTAGTTCTATTTTTTATTATTTAAATCAACTGTATTTCAACGATAATTGAGAAAATCTACTTGAACTGTTTTCGATCCTCTGCTTTTTAGGTTAACTGTCATACCTAGTCTCTTAGAGGTCATCTCCGTTTATTAAACATATTCTTTCATAGGGTTCTTCGGAATGCGGCATGTCACGCGGCTCCGCGGAGGCGTCGCCGATGTCGGGTACAGGTGTCTCGCCTAGGGCTTCGCCCCCAGTGACCCCGGGTTCTCCACGCAGGTCACCGCTTCGTTCGCCACGCCGCTCGCCCAATAGGTCTCCTCGGCTTGACAGGTACCATCCCGTCTAAGTAAAGAAGAAATAACATTCAGACTAAGCGATTTACTCAATCTGAGGCATAGCTCTGAGGTGTTCTTTTCCTATTTATGTCGCGTTTAACAAAGGAGCGAAATTAGCACTCAGTGTTTGTAACTTTTGAATACAAAAAGCTTTTTTATGATATTTGTTGACCCAACTAGCAACTCTGATATCTGATGGTATGCAACATACTTGCCTATAACAGATTCTTGTGACTAAATAGTTCAAAACTCTGCTTCGTTCTGCGCTGTGCTCACCAATTTCACCTACAGATATAAGATTGTATATTTTACCGTCTAATCTCTGAAAAGGTAGCAACAGAGTGATGACAATGTTATGGCACAGGAAATGCCAGACCGTACTCTTATTAAAAACAGCTAGCAATGCAGTAGTACTACTCTTGGTAAACTTTGCAAAAAAGTTATACCACATTAATAATGACAAACACGACATGATGAGTACAAAATATTTTAACCGAAAACAAAAACATTATGGATTTGTCAAAAGAGTCTTACCTTAACAGGTCTCCTTAGCTTTCGGGGTTTAAATTGTGTCTACAGGACGAACAGGCTTGTATTATATCCGTCTGTATATTATTGACGACTGCATTACTGTTTACTATCAGATGGGACAGTAGTACAAACCCTATTGGTAAAAAAGACCTCTAGACAAAACTTGTCATAACATCAATAGACACTTAACTGTTGTTCTTCTAGTCATTTAATAATATGTTCAATCAGGTCCGAGGCGGGTTGCTCCTCACCAGCCCCGTCGGTAGGCAGTGCGGGCTCTCGGGACGCCGTTCCCGACCCACGTCCTCAGCACCACATCTTCTCGCCCTTCGAGCAGTAAGTATCCGTCCACACAGAGAAAGCGACAACAGTCTAAATTATTCTTGTACGCTCGCACAGTGAGCGACTACAGTCCTGTAAATAATATCTTAGGATATTGACAATATGGACCCTTGTGTAGGGACCCTTGAACCTTGTACTGGTGATACAGTAAGCAACTATTGATGATTGATAATCTTACTCTTAACTAGTAATAATTGAGTTCGTCTATACACTCTTATCGAAGAATTTACTCCTACATTACTCATACATACAAAGATAACAAATTAAAACGTCAAATTATATTACAGTATTTTGTAAAGGATTTTGAGATGAAAGTTCTAGGGCGACAGATGCTATCTGTTGAGACAAGACAGTAAAATTACATTGATAAAGTCGTAGAGAAATGATTTAGACGCTTACAGGCCGTCTAAGAGCTTGCGGTTGAAAGTTGAATCATCGGTAATTCCCGACGCATGCCGTCATATGCCCGAGCCGAATGGAGATGAGAGTAGCTGGCAATTACTTAATTAAGGCCTCCCCGGGTCCGAGTTAGTCTAATGAACCCTAATTATATTGCGCCGCGAATACAACTACAGGGTTATATGACGGATAGACACGCGAGCGCGGGAATTAGCCGGAATCCCGTTTGGGCCATCAACGACTTTGCTAATTGAAAAGTCCGAGTGCATAGTTTGTTGGGCTGGAGATTTTTGCCCAGTCTAATAGCGCTTAAGTCAGTCAGACGTGAGTGTTTAAAGATAAGTAGTTTAATGCAAATGTAGTTCGCATTAGTAATGTACTTTCGTTAATTATCATTAATGACAAAACGTCATAGTTAACGAAATTACCTTTTATCTTTTGTACTAAATTAAGATTGTTATGGTATGTTAGTTGGACGTCTTTTATTTTTATAATATAGTATTGGTACGGTTTCATTTACGTAGTTTGTTTACTTTTTTTATTATATACGTAGGATGAAAAGTAGGCTACGCCATTCTACGTCTCAAGAGCTATAGCTGTACTGAGAGCCAAACCGATCTTTGTTCTGTCGCTGTGTGAAAGAAGGAAAAAAAATTGATGTTGCGAATGTTCAGGGGCGGCGGTGATTGCTTGCATAAAATACATAAAATAGCAAATCTACAATTCAATTTTAAAATTATTAATTTTAGTATGCGTTATATGTGTATAGGTACAAAAAAAATAGTTCCATTGTTTATTACTCTACTATTATAGTTATTATAATAAAGGGTAAATTTGTACGTCAACTCTGCAATACATGAATATAACTGAAAATGATTGGGCGATATAACTCATAATTTAAGAAAGAATTTAGGTCGAATAAGTCATGATTGTGCGTTGGTGCCTAACGAATCGAAGTTCAGAGAGTTCTTCGGTAATTGGTACGATCGTTCGGAT
Source organism: Eurytides lysithous rurik (assembly GCA_018247575.1). Classification (NCBI taxonomy): domain Eukaryota; kingdom Metazoa; phylum Arthropoda; class Insecta; order Lepidoptera; family Papilionidae; genus Eurytides; species Eurytides lysithous. The sequence goes on from DWHO01002472.1 coordinate 2,990, forward strand.
TGATTACGACAATTAGCTGTTAGGATTTGACAATAGACATTTTTCAGTCATCATTAAGATGTTTTATTAGTTAGCACGTTTGTTTATAGTGAACAAAGTTAAAATTTTTCAAACAATTTTCATCACAATCTAAATGGATTATAAGGCTGTTAGTATAGTAAAGTGGCATTAATTTTTTACACCAATAATTCAAATACGTATATAATCCTAATATTATTGTTGTTCTTTTTTCGTGTTTTTTTTTTTTGGAACTTTTACCGGCTATCACTTTTTATCTCTAAAACGAAAATTCGAAATTTTAAAAAGAAAAAACCAAAAAAAATAAATAACACGCTTTGCCATTTCTAATACAGATAGTCATAATAAAATTTGTATATTTGATGAATTCATAACTAAAAAGTATTTGTTTAGGTATGACTTATGCATATTTAACTATAATAAACAATAACCAATTACCAATTAACGTTGTCGCTACTTCTATGGGATCAAAATCGTCTCAGCGTTCGTTCAAACGACTTTTCAAACTTTCCTACTAATGTCATAATCTCTTTTGAGACTTATAGATAATTAAGAAGATCTTGTCCGATTGATTTAGAATTCGGACATTGAGGATTTTGAGTCTGATTTACAAAACCACGGATAAATTTATTTATTTCATATTGCAATTACCTTTCAAAAGATTATAAAGGGGATTTGATGACTTAAGACATGGTCTCCCAATATATCTCCTCCTCTTCTGTTTAAATAACCTAATAAATATTAGGTTATTTAAACAGAAGTCGATGACAGCTTACATGATCGTCAAGTTCTTTTTAACCACAAAACGAAGCTTTATAAATTTGACATCATTAAGTTATTAATATCTTGCTAAATTATTAGTGAATTTGAAAATTTATTCCTTGTATTCCAAAACAAATAACCGAAAGTGCAAGAAAGCAGTTTAGGGGAAACACTGTTGACACTGGAGTAACATCACACGATCTAAGCAACATGGCGGCACATCCGGATTGACCGGAAGTGTCGCTAATGCGATCTGCCGACAAGCTCGGCTTATAGCGCCTGCGACTTATCGCACTTCCACTCCCTGCTTGTCTTTCTACATGTTATATACTATATACGTATTTGATGGACCGTTCGGCACAGTGTCTATGTTATTTGCTTTGGGGTCGCGGGTCGTGGTTTGATTTCGATCCGGGGCATATATAAGTATTGATAATTAATGTATGAACTGTACATAATTTTTCCCGATCTGAGTGTCTGTCCTTGTAAAATTTATGTATGGTAAACACCTTTATTAGATGAGTTATATCTGGTTTACTACAATATGGGCAAGGTGTTTGAAAAATCGTATGAATTACGAAAGTTTTTTACGTGAGAAAACGTCTCCACATAATTAAAGAATAATCTCAAATACTAAAACGAATAATTATCCATTTAAATGTACATTTAAGAAATATTATATAACATATTGCTGGTTAGCCTTCACATCCACATAAACACTTATTACTTGTTTTATTGAAATTTGACGGATTGCTACGAGATGACATTTATTTATTTCTTTACGATATCTTCATTCGATATCTTCTTATACTAGACAAAGATCTACTACTACTAGCAGCAGATCGGTGATTTTTAATTCCAGGAAAATCGCAACGAAACAAGTTAATAATCAAAATCACTCCGCAATATTGTTGAGTCCTAGTCTACGAATAAAGAAATGCGCCGTTTTGATTCGGCAGCAGACAAAACGCAAAACAACTATAGGTTTAGGCAGGATTGCTAAGCTTTTGTCTTTGGCATTATGGGTAGTGGGATCGATTTCCATTCGGTGTATGTACGCGTGAAATTTGTGTATGTAAAACGTCCTTACGACTCAAGATATTTCTGTCTTACGATATTTTTAAAGATAAGGATGTATATATATCCTATACGTTAGAAATAACTCTCATCAACACTCGCTACGCTTTATCGGATTATTCACGAAAACAGTGATGTGGAGATCTAATTAAGCGCGTCAATTAAAACGGCATTACGGGACCGCCGGGTAATGAACCGGCGACCGTTTCGCGGCAACCCTTGCCGCGGCCCGCATGCCTTTAATTGGCCATATTAATATGACAAATAGGTTTACATCGTTCCACTCGCGCCCGTTCGTAAAATTGTCGTTCGCGTTATGGACGATGCATTTTATCCGTAGTTATTCTAAACCCGTTTTATTCCAATTCTTTACTTAGTACATTTTCGTTTCTGATTAATTGTTTGTTTTTCCTAACATCGGGTGTAAATTTTAATGAACACGAATGATAATAAGCGTTACATTGTTAACCGTATCGAATATAGACAAACTTGATTTTATAAATAAAAAAAAATGTATATTTTTTCTTCATCGCAACGCTAGAAAGCATAAACGTAGTAACCAGCAAAACTAAAATTATTCACCAGAAATACACCAATCGACGCGCTTTGATTTAATTATTTCAATGATATAGATAGATATATAACTCCAAATGTCATTCATACATACATTTTTGCTCTCCAGCGTCGACATTCTTTTTACGTTTGTTAGTCTATTGTTAGAAAAATACTATAGCTGTAGGTGTTGTTTTGACCTTTCCTAATCTATTTATGAAGAATTATTAAATTTAAAAAATTACTTTATATTTCAGAGGCACAGATTATATCATGATAAGGAAAGAGTTATCGACGGCAAGTCAGTAATAGATTAAGAAAGTTATTACTGATTAACTGTTTTAGACATATGGTATAACATATTAGACAGATAGTCATCAGCGTGGAAATTAAATTTTAGTATCAAAACTAACGTTCTTACCGGGTCTACCTGCGCAACGGCTGTCGCCCGACTAAATTCATTATTCGACCATTTAACGGTACGAACGCGCTCGCTAATTCAACCCCATGACTTAATCCTGTCAAGCAAAAAAAGTTTTAAGACAACTACGGTTTAAAGCCCACGTGTAATCAGTGGCGGTACTACCATACAAGCCCACAAGCCCGGCTTGCCTTACTAAGGAGTAAAATTTATAAATCTTAATTAGCACATAATTTCCGAATAATTTATTTTTAAATTTGAGCGTTGCGGGAATTATGTGCTAATAAAGATTTGTAAATTTTACTCCTTAGTAGGGCAAGCCGGGCTTTTGGGCTTGTATGGTAGTATCGCCACTGATTACGCTAAACATATACTGCAAGCGTTGAACACTTTAAAATAGTAAGTTAGGAAGTTGCAATCCGGTCGCTATTTAGCATAAATTATACTCTACCTTCCCGACGTCAGTGATAACGCTGGACGTACAAACAAAGTCGAGCATATTCCTTCTGTGTCGTTTACTGCAGCGAAATAATGGGACGATTTCCAGGTGTGCCAAAAGCAACTTATCCGATGTCGCCTGTAAGGAGAATGGTATTCATCTTCTCATCATACTTAAGACTTTTTGAACAACAAACAAGCAATGACAAGATAAGCAATTCGGGCGTCAGATGGTGAGCATACAGTTGCGCGTAACAATGTCTAAGTTTTGAATACGTTGACTCTACGCTACGCTCCAGGATATGAAGCGGCAGGGGCGTACTTAGGGGAGGGCACACTCTAATATATAAAGTGGCAGGACCGGATTTAGGGGATCTGGAGTAAGAGCTCCGGGGCCGCCACAAAAGAGGGACCCCCCGGCAGCAGAGATTTCTAGAGAAAAAAATCTTCCAAATTACAACGAGTAAACACTAGTAAACAATTTTCGCTTTAACATTTTATTCACTTTTTTACCGTACTTTGTAAAAATATTACCTTAACAACTTTCGTGTAAAAAAGCTCGGGAAATTCCGTTCGTTAACGCTAAAATTTAGCGAAGTGGTATTTCTCTATGCTCAGAACATACACTGTAACATTGCTTGGTGGCAAAACTCTTAAGGTCAAATATCTTTTAAGGTCATATCACTTCTGATAATTCATTCGGCGCAGTGGCTAGAAATAGTTTACTATTGCCTTCGGCGTCGTGGATCACAGGTTCGATTCTTAATCGGGACTAAAATTTGTACGAACTACAGATAATTGTTCCAGGTGTTTGTTCGCGTGAAATTTATGTATGTAAAATGAACTTATAACAGAAGATATTTCTATGTTTTCTGTGTTAAAAAAAGAAAAAAACAACCGACAATGCCGAAAATAAGCCGAATCTCTTAGCATATATTTAAAAATTAACCTCAGATTTAAATTGTAAAAAAAAGGCTTATGAAAAATTCATCTTTGAAACACTTATCTCGGTGTGTTCTTTGATACCGGACAGCGTTATCTTTTGTTCAAAAGCGTTGCAAACACAGATTCAAGAAAGACAGTTATGTCAGTACATAACGTAAATAATTTTTGTAATCTAACCCATCATATCGATGCTAGAGCCTATGATGTAGGCAGTGGCGGTACTCCCATACAAGGCCAAAAGCTCGGTTTGCTCAAATTTAAAATTCAATAATTCGGAAATGATGTGCTAATTAAGATTTATAAACTTTACTCCTTCGTAGAACAAGCCGGGCTTTTGGGCTTGTATGGTAGTACCGCCACTGGATGTAGGAGACTTAAGAAGTAGACTGAAGTCTGTGAGGAACGTTACCTTCCCGACGCTAGTAATGCGTCCGTAGCCGGAAACGAGACACTTCCCATGATAGTCGGAGTAGCGGCTCGCAAATGGAATTGGGTTGACGTTGTTGTTGTAGTTAAACGGTGCCGTGGTAAGCTGGAGAAAGTTTTTAGTGCTTTTTGTAAATGAACCTATAAAATACTATTAATTATAATTTCTAAAAGAATAGCGGACTCGCATTCTGGGTTAAATTTACTAGAAATAAATTTCCGAATTTGATTAGGTTTAATCAATTTTTCTTTTAATTTCAGCCAGACCTAGAAGTCTATCGCTTGACCGTGAACGCTGTATGGTGTTCAAAAAAGACGGTAAAAATACAGTTAAAAAAATAAAAGTTAAAATGCAATTGAACTGTTAATATTTTTCATTTATTAATCTATACTACTTATTACATATACTGTAAATATAACTATTATGTATTTTGACATCAAACTCGCAAACACCGGTCCAAGTCATTGGGCCCACTAATACTTATTTAATTATAAATTAATTAATGCATAACAGAAAAGTAACAGCCTATATATGTCCCACTGTTGGGCACAGGGAGGGGCAGAGGAGGCCTTGCTCTATACAGAGGGAATAAGAGCACAGACCGCCACGCGGCCTCACTGCTTATTGGCGGACTTCACATTTTTAAGATTGTTTTTTAAAAGGTACATGCAGGTTTACTCACGATGTTTTAATTCACCGTTAAGCACGTGGTAAAACAGCATTTAAAATTGTCAATTATAAATTAACAAATTAATTGGTGCCGGCACCGGGATTTGAACTCAGGTTACTCGAGTACATTCAATTAAAAGAGAGCGCCCGGTAAATGAACTGCCATGGCTCTATAGAAAGGGCAGACCATTATTTGATGTTAGGAGATTAGCGCCTGATTAGACATATGACACAACGATTGGCTATGGTCACTACCTAATAAAAGAAAATCATAAATGCTACAATGTCTATAAATAAAAATATAATCTACTTCTCCATGTCAAAAAATAAACTATTCGCTTCAAAATATTCAATACTTTAAGTAAGTGAATTCCAGTTGCTGTTTACACAAAAAACGGCTTCCTAAAAACAAGGCGTTAAGGAAACCACAGTACAAATGTATGCGATTACGTGTAATAAACGATTTGCTCCAATTAGTTCTTCGATTGCTTCGTTTTTGATTTGAATTACTTAAAAAAAAAGTTTCCCGATGCGCAATAACGCTCGCACTAATAAACTAAGAATAGATTTTGTTTTAATTATTAAACTGCAGTGACATGTTTACGATAAACCTATAATACCGTTAATATTAAAACTTCGTGGTATAACAACTAAAGTATACACAAAACGCCTTTTTTCCTTTAGTTGTATATACGTTGTATGTATATTAAGTATTATATATAAACATACTTGTACACAACTAAAAATTCAGTTCGCAGCATGGATTATGGTATACATAAATAGCTTATAATATATATTTGTTTTCCATCATGTAAAACATAGTGTATCAATATATAGTCTGCGATGTTTCTTTCGTACATATCACCTCATTTTAAACAGATGGACAAGGTCTTTTTCGGAGAGGCTGTTTGTGGATATCACATATTTTAGAGGTTTTTCATAATTTCTATGATATGCAGTCTTTTCCTCACACGTAGAGAGACGTTGTAAGTCAGAATATAAAATTGTTTTATATAAATTAACAAGTTTACTGATTCCGGCATCGGGATTTCAGCTTAGATATCAACCTATCACAGTTCTTCGCTTTTCTAAATGTGTCAAAATAATATAAAGCTGCAGCAGGAGGAAAGACTTATAAACGAAATATTACTACTATGGCGATGTCCTTTCGGGGAAACTTGTATCTTCTTGGGTAATGCACTTCCTTCAACTTTCTCCATTGTCCTTCGACTGTGTCGTCGGTTTGTGGTTTGTGGCCTGTGTTGAGCAAGGTTCCAGCTACAGCGTATTTGTGTCTCAAATCCTTTTGACGAACATGTCTGCAAGGAATTACAAGCTTAAAGTCAAAATGTTTTCAGTATACTACTTGTTTGGAATAATCGGATAAATAATCAAGCGATTGGGCTAATGATCGATATGATATAGTGATGATATAGATGATCAGTACGCGTTACAAAACTTACGTATAGTAAGCGTTCGGTGCCAAATGTGCGTAAAAGTGCAAGTGCAAGTAGGATCCTATGAATTTCGCTTCTTTTTTTTTTTGAAATGGTGATTTCACAATAATGCTCCAGATGCAATTGTTTTTATAAACTTAAATAAAACTTGGTTTACAAGTCTGTATTTTGTGTGCAACAGCAGCTGCGTGCATCTTACGAGAGTTTAATGCGGTGAGGTGTCAATGCCTACCCAATTTTGATGAAGAACTTGAGGCATTCACTCCTGTCCTCCGCAAAGCAGTGCGCGGCCGAAAGTATCTTATTTGGTCCTATTATTGTGCCTCCGCAGAAAGTCTTATAAGTGAAAGTTCGTCGCGACACCAAACCTTTGAAAGCGACCTGCGATGAGATCAGGGACAAAGCTAATTACATGCTCATATATTTATTTACTGACCCAAAAAAAGTTATATACAACTATGTCATTGTTACATGTTTAGAAGAATACGTGCTCTTTTTTTGGCACTGTCGTATGACCATACTCAGGGAATATCAATCAGTCTTTTATTAACAAGTTCATTACTGAAGCGCATTCTACAGACAGATGCATTTAATACTCGCTAAGTATTAATTAAAGTATCTGAGTATCTTATCTTAACTGACGTTGACGCTTTCAGCCTATGCTGCTCTGTAAAGCTTCAGCGGATCGCCTAATCCGTGGAAGAACAGAACTGCATTCCGAGTCGGTAGTAGCTTTCTCACGAACAAAATGTAAAAATGACGATTCAAAAGTGCTTGTAAAGGCCTATTGGAAAGATCATGATTTGAGTGCGCCCACTACAGAAGCTTTTGGTACCTGATATGGAACATCACCAAGCGCCGCCGGCCAGCCGTTTACGACACGGGGAACAATTTCCTCGTTGGGCTCTGTTATGGTAAGGGTCTTTGATGAACCGTTGGCGAAAATACAACAAATTACAGTCAATCTGCACAAATACAGTAATCGCGGACATCGACACATTAAAGGTAACCGAATAACGGTATGGCAAATAATATGTGTAATACATGAAAATTTGACGCTGTCATTTGTTCTTGCTCAAAAGAAGTTTTATTTATATTCAGTTGTTAACTTTTTAATTATTACTTACATGTTATCACCGCCGAGGGACACATGTTATTAATTTTTTTTAGGATGCGAAATAATAATATATCGTAGGACATCTCATACATTGCCATCCGATCCCAAACTAGGCAGAGCCTGTACTTACTACCGCAACCTGACAACTCATATACATACCTGTATATTTTTTAAATACATTCTTATATAGATATTTAACACCCAGGCACATCGCAACTGTGCACCTATGCTCATCGCACAAATATTTTGTCCTGATTGGGAATCGAACCCAAGGCCTTTGGCTTTGCAGTCAGGAGCACTGAACACTACGCCAACGGGCCAGTCAAATGACGAGATATCACTGGTAACATTGCCTGTTGTATTAACTGGAATTGCATTAACTGGAATATCGAGTAACACAAACGCAAAAAATTCTGATGGATTGAGAATTTTTTTTTGAAGTCGGTTGAACATAACAATAAGATCACTTTTTTACCTGTATCCACTGTAATAGTTCGAATAAACCCAGTAGCGAAGCCATGCCGTTAGTGGATTTGTTTCTCACTAATCTACTAGTGAATGGATTATTTTCAACATAATCCATTTGATGCTAGTACGTGGTTAAAGTAAACAAAACGATCAATGGATTACACCGGTATGAAATGAGGAAGTAAACCTCGGTGTGGTTTTACCTCGTGGATTACCGTTGTATAGATTAAACTCGACAACAGTACTTACATGGAAAAACTGATTAAACCTTATAGGTAGTAAACCAACAGAGACATTGGGAATTTATTATTGTCTTAGTAGTAATTATTTTTTAAATGGCTACGCAACGCGATGGGCGTTGCGTAGCCCATGGTATTAAATAACTTTATTTGTTACGTGTTCAGCGCAAGGACATAATCATAATCTATATATATCATTATCTATATCATAAGTAAAATATTACAATGACTGTGTATTTAAGAAATAAAAAAACAACGGTTTGAAATTAGTTGAAGTATAACAATGGGGTTGCGTTATGGAGTATGGACTGATAGCTCTGCTAAGAAGAGGGCTGACTGTAAAGCATAATTTGCATCGAACCTCTTAACGTTACCTCAGAATAACCACAGATTAGAAAGAAGTAACTTCGTATGTTGGGGACGGTTTTTAAAACAGTTTAGAATTGTATTTTATTATCGTTACTTACTTAGATAGATGCTTATGATTTCCTCACGATGTTTTCTTTTACAGTTGAGCATGTGGTAAGTCAGCAGTTAAAATTGTTGATTACAAAATAACGATTTCATTAATGTGGGATTAGAGCTCACACTGCCCTTGGACGTTGAGCTACCACGGAGTTTATTTACATAATCTAGTACTAATAGTTATTATTACCATACAAGGTAATGACCTATCCATGTATATAAGAAGAATCTAAGATTTTTTTATCTGTGCTTCTATTTATAGAGCACTGGTTTTGACATGCAGGTGTCATTTATTAAATAGAGTCTACAGTAATTTATTGGAGGCATGGTGTGAAAAATTAAAATATGAGTAACACGTTTAAATGACTCAAATAAACTGGAAAGCCGTTTTAGGCCTAATTACTTTATTCTCCGTTTATAAAGAACATTTGTGTAAAATCGTTCCTTCAGTTGAAATCAATTCAATAAATGGCACGGTTAATTTCATTGTAAGTTTTGAATTTATTTTTTGCGCGCCTTTTGCCGGAAATACGCAAAAAATATGAAAGTGAAATATGCATTTTCTAATTTGGTTCATTTATGAAGGCTTCTTATGTTTGATTCCCTTGTGAACTACTACTTAAATATCTGAAACCTTTTTTTGTTTATAAGATTTGGAAATTATAAATGTGATTGAAAAAAAAATTATAGAATATAAAATAAAATTTAAAGAAAAAAGAAAATCGATTAATATAATAATAAAAATAATCTATATACTGTATTATAAATAAAAAATACCTATGTTATACGCCTAAAAAAATCAATATGAGAGCAACACTGAATTTCTATTTATTTAAGTGAAATTTCTATTCATTTCGTTTTTGTTTTGTTAACATAAACGATTTATGAATTTTCCATGTCTTAGTCAATTTTGTCTAATGCTTTTTCCAATGTCAATCTGTTACTCTAATTCAGTAAAAAAATTATTTGAATTTTTTCTAGGATTTGATAAATCAGAATCGAGAATTGACTGCCTTGAATGATTATTGCTCATTAAAAATTGTGGGGGGAATACCGACAACTAATGATCTGGTTCCCTATCAGGTATTATTTTTTTTCAATTAATGTGACCGCGGCGATGGATCTACAAGAGATAAGCGCAGGATATATCATAGTGCACAAGCGTTTGCGCACACTCAGGTGCACTCACTCTTCCTTTACTCTCATAGCCCGATGGGACGGATAACCGACACGACCGGAGAC